>CAUYON010170758.1:0-15767 GCA_963573935.1 Arctocebus calabarensis
GGTCTTTGAATTCCTTGACTTCTTGAGACAATTTTTGAAATGCTCCCAGAATTTCTAATTCCAATTTTTCCTCTATTTTACTGATCTTGTTTGCAATCCAAATTCTGAATTCGATTTCTGACATCTCAGCCATCTGTTTATGGATAGGATCGTCATTTGTGTCTGCCAAATTGTTCCTTGGGCAGGGGGGTTGATCTACTCTGGTTGTTCATGTTTCCAGAGCTTTTCCACTGATTCTGCCCCATATTTATTTTTCACCACTTGGCTGGGTGAGTAGGAAAGGATAAGTTGGGTTGGGGGTTCTAGGAGTAGTGATTGACCAGTCCTTCCTTTGCCTGTAAGCTGGGACTGGTGTTTGTACCTTTCCCCTAGAGTTTTGCCAACCCATACTTTGCTACTGCCTGCGAAACTGGGAGCCTTCGTGATGTGGTGGGGTTAAGTTGTTCTGTCTTATTTTCAGCTGGTCTCTGTCTTACCCTAGAGAATCGGTTACTCTTGTGTTGGAATCTGAGCTGTGGAGGAAAACCAGCAGTTAGGTCACCACGCCCCCCACAACAATTCCACGACAATTGGAAAGGAAAATCAAACCTTCCCACTACCACACACCCAGTGTACAACATTGGAAAGTCCTCGGGTGATTGGCCCAGTTGAAGAGGTCCCAATCAATTGTCCTAGGCAGTACCAACCTCAAATCAAAGAGTTGAAAAGTCTCTGGCGACTAGATAGCAGATTTCTGCTACCAGCTTTAGTATAACTCGCTCCAGGGTCTGTGAGCTCAGGAGCCCCCCCCCACCCCCCAGCTAGTAAATTAGCCTGGGAAGGTTTGATGCCTCCTTCCCCGTCTTGCCCCTCTGTCACCACACCCAGTCTCTGGTAACCCTGCAGGGCTGTGATCCAGTTCCCTCCAAGGAGCAGATGCTCTAGAGGTTTGCGCCTTCCTATGTCACACGGGGCTCTGTGGCTCCTCAGCCAGTCCACCAGTTATGTTGGTGTTGGTAGGGGGGAGGTGAGGCCAGACAACCTGGGTACTTGATAAGGGCTGGGGCAATTCACTCAGTTCCTGCCCTGTCCCTGATTGATGTAAAGTAGACGAAAAAGCTGATAGAAAAGAACAAGCTCGCAGAATCTCTGCCCTGTGGAAGAGACACTGGGCTGCTAAAGTCCTGATTCAGTCTGTGAGCTTCAGCCTTTTGTCTCAGCTGTCATCTCCTGAGGGCCAGGTGTGGCGGAGATTTAGTAAAGCTTTCTCAGCGCTGCGGCTTGGTGCCTCAGGGACCGCCTGTCCATTTCAGTCAGCCACCTGTTGACTCACTCTCCTCTCACTGCTCCCGAGCCAGGAAAACAGCACAGACCAGGGACATCCTGCGCCCTGTCCACACCCCTCGAGAAAGTGTCCAAGAATCTGGACTCCGTGGGGGACAGACCTCCAGACCTCAGGGTGAGAGTGGAGCGGAGTGCTGAGAGTTCCAACTTGCAGGTAGAGAACATATACAGTTTTTATACAGCTTTATGCCTGGCAGGAGAGTGCTGCGGCACCCTAGTAGGGGAAGGAGTCCGGTTTTTAGAGGGTCTCTTCCGTGGAGTAGAGTGGGAGGACATCTGAACTCTACTTGCTTGTTTGTATGGAGGTATGGAGTATACTGCGAGCTGTTCTCTTGGGGGGAGGGGACTCCTGCCTGCTTGGTGATGTGCTCTGTACCTTTTATTTGTATCCTTGGGGTTGCAGGTTGCTCCAACAGGGTTGATGTGCGTTCTTCGACCTTCTCTTTTGGCTCAGTTCCAATCCGTTGGCTTTCTTGCTAAATTTCTGTTCTTTAACTCTCCTTCTGGACGGGAGCATCTGCAGAAAGCTGGCTACAGACTACCATCTTGGCTCCTCCCCGCAAAAGTTTTTTTTTTCTTTTTAAATTAGTACATAATAAAATTATCTTTTGGAAGGAATAGTTCTATGACTTTTAACAAACGTATAGATTCTTTTGACCTTCACCACTTAATATATGCAACAGTTTCATCACCCTAAAGCACTCTATTATTAGTATGTAGTCATACCCTCCTCCGATCCGAATACCTACAACTACTATGTACTCCATCACTACAGTTTATTTTTTGGAATGCTATGCAAATAGAATCAAACAGGAAGTAATTTTTTGAGACTGACTTATTTCACTTAGCACAATGTCTTAGAGATTCATTTAAGTTGTTGGATGTGTTAATAGCTCTTTGTTTTTTATTGCTAATAGTATTCCTTTTTTTGAATTTATATAGTTCATCTATTCACCTACTGAAGAACATTTGCATGCTTTCCAGGTTTTGGCTGTTGGAAATAAAATTACTATGAACATTCAATTAAAGGAAATTCCTAAATGTCAGTCGGGGGTAAACTAATCAGTCTTCTCTCACCACCAATAATAGTATGTTTGAATAAGAGCCCTGTTCCTGAATTCTCAACAAAGGTTTTGCGACAAACTTAAAAAAATACCATCCAATGTTCCCTAAAATGGACTGTAATTTGTACTATGGGAATGCATATTTCCCACTGACTGAAGGTAAGTCAGCTTACCTTTGAATATGCCCCTTGAGAATTTATAAGGCATTCCAATTCCAATGGCCCCTTCCTTTTTGCACATGCAAGAAACATTTTAAACCTCACCTATCAAAGTGCATCACAAAAATCACACCTTCTCTGGTATTTACAGGATTATGTGTTGGGGGTCTGACTAACAAATAAAGTAACTACCAAGAGGCCTTCAAGAGACATCCTTGTTTCTCTGCACCAAAAAGAGCTAAAAATCTCTTGCTGGGGCTTTTATCATAACATAGCATAATGACAACCAAGCTAGTAAAGTGACATTTAAAATCAATGAAACTGCTATAAAAATCCCTAAAAAAGCATGCTCTAAGACCTTTTATGCTTCATATGTACTCTGAATATGTTCACCATTCTCCATGATAGGGGCCTCAGAACTGGCTCACAGCTATTGATAGCGGGCAACACTGGATAAGTGAATAGCAATTTTGAAATCTATTTTTGTTTTTTTTTTTTGGCCAGTGGATCCTATTCATAGAACATCGTCCACTGAAGGTAAATGAGAATGTAATAAAGCTAGGCAAAACGAAAAAAATAGCATTTTAGAGGGTTTCAAAGAAAATATTTAAAAGAACCCATAATTAGACCAGCTAGCTTTGAGCTGCAAAATCATGGATTTCTTGTCATTTGTATGGACCATGCCCTGGCACCCATTTGACCTAGAACCCTCTAACAGTATAAAAAAACCTGGAGTATGAATAAGGATAAAATGAAAGCCTTTAATTACTACAGTGTGATTATTGTAAAGGAAAGCAATCAGGTTACCTTCATGGTAATAGTTACATATAATTTATACAAAGACTGTCTTTTGTATGTTTTCCTCCCTTGGTGTTCGTTACTATAAGCATTACTATATACCTACCAAAGGAAACATAGTTTTAAATTTCTGCAATTTGAAACTGGTCTCCGTTGAACTGTGCTCTTTTGCAGAAAGCTTCTGTGTCTGTGCAGCTAGTGTGTTTCCTCACACAAACCTCAGTGTTGGGTTTGATGCTGGATTGCTTATGGGAGAAAAGTGAGAAGCAGGAGCAGAGGGTGGCTAAATATGAATACATAATTCTTCATGGCTCATGAAAAATAAGCCATGACAGCACTTTATATAGTTAATTCAGTCAGAGATGCAAGCCTTTCTTACTCAATGGCACTGCAAACACAGAATCAAAGGATCACAAACTATGTTTCATAAAGTTGACTTCAGACAGCACCACTCAGCTATTATTGCATATTCCTGCTCTAGAGAGTAAGGGCAATTTTGACCTTATTTTGATTCTCCAGTGGCCCTAAATATATGCAAAAACTATTTACTACAGATAATGACAGTAGCATTATAATAAACTGTTTGCTGAACGTCAGTACCTTATAGCAGGACATAAGAGTCTTATAAACAAATTCAGACAACAAGCACAACCTGAGCATAGAAAGGATCCTGTCTAGTTGTTCCCAAACTAGATCATATGAGAATCTCCCCAGGACCTTTCTAAAAGAAAATGCACATTCCAGGGTCTCACCCTCAGACACTGATTTAACGGTTGGGGCTACATGTCCTTTGTTTCTTCCATAATTTCTCATATAACATGGATTTTAGTTTGCATAGCTCCATGTAGATACTAAATGGTATCTACTATATTAAAGATTTGATGTGAAGAGTAAATTCAATTAGAAGTATTTTATAAACCTTATTTGTTTGTTTGTTTATTTATCTATTTATTTTTTATTTTTTTGGAGACTGAGTGTCACTTTTTGCCCTCAGTAGAGTGCTGTGGCATCACAGTGCACAGGTATTACAGTTCACAGCAACCTCAAACTCTCCGGCTAAAACAATCCTCTTGCCTCAGCCTACAAGTAGCTGGGACTATAGGTACCTGCCTCAGCCTCCCAGAGTGCTAGCACTGTGGCCAGCTATTCTATAAACTTTAAAGCACTACAATTTTATGCACATTTATATTATTATTAACTATCCAAAAAAAAATCATACTGAGGTTATGATGACAAACAAAGGATGAAGAACAAAGCTCTGGGAAACATGGCCAGAATTAATTCTCATTCATCCAAGTCCTATCAGGAAATCTAGGGGGAAAAAACCAATTTAGGTATTTTTTGAATTAGAAGACTCCGGGGATAAAGTATTTTTAACTGTATTCTGAAAAAATACACAATTTTTTTGGTCTTGTCTATAGGGTATTATAAGAATCCTTCTTCAAATGCCTTTGTGAAATCAAGAATATTTTTTTCTACTATATTTCTCTGATTTTTCAGTTCAGAAACCTAGTAAAAATGAACTGAGATTAGGCTAACAACTTTTTTGGTGGCAAATCAGTTTTAAAAATAAGTAGTATATGCATATGCATATGATTAAAAATTTTTAACATTACAATATGGTATTAACAAAAATTAAAACTTTCCTGCTGTATGGTCAATTTTATTCCCATTTATTTCTGTTGTGAGTTCTTCCAGTGGTTATGCTATATAGTACATGAAAACCACAATGCCATATACACATATGTACACACATATATATGGTGTGTGTGTGTGTGTGTGTATATATATATATATACACATATATATATATACATATATATAATACCTTTTTTCTTAATCAGCTTTCAACACTTTCCATTTTCTTATAGAAGTATTAATATTATAGAAGTATCTTATAGAAGTATTAGTATTATAGAAGTATAGAAGTATTAGTATTATAGAAGTATCTTATAGAAGTATAGAAGTGAGTATTTAGCTCAGACTTTTCCCTCCTCTCCTCCTACCTTGTTTTACTAATTATTATATCATGTATATTCTCTAAGTTACTGAGATATATTATACTTCAGTAACAAACTGAACCCTTTATTTCTTATTTCACTAACTTCAGAAACTATCTTTTAATTCCATTCTAGGTAAGAGAAAGAAGTTAGTGCCTCATACCTCCTTCTACCTCTCTTAGCAGACTTCACCTCTGGGCTTCTGTCAGCTATAATGTCAAATGTACAGGTTGGTATTCACATTTACTGTTCATTCTGCAACTATAATGCTTTCCTGTGTTTGTCTATAGACTTATCCTGAAACTGAAAACCAATAATATAGTTGGCAATATTGTGTATATATTAGGGTGGCTACATTTGAAAGGAAGAAAATGTAGTCAAATCTAAACCTATTCCACCTGAATACTTTCCAACCTTAGCATTAAATAGGCTCTCAATTTTTATAAGCTGAAGATAATATATGAACATGAATATACATAATGTCACCTACTTTAATCTAATACCACAGCATTCATTCTAGCTTCATCCCATTGCTTATCTGTAACTTTCTTCTACGTATTTTTAACTGATAGATTATAGCCATCAGTAACTGTCATAAGGCTGGAGATACATGTACATATCTCCCTGGAATAGACATGCACTCTGCATATGGATTTTTCTTTCATGCACACAGTGCTTCTGCAAATCCACTATCCATAGACTTACAGAATGCCTTATCCACCAACATGCCCACAGAATTCTCTGATGTTAGCAAATTCCTCCGTCATCATGAAGCAGTTGTCTTAAGAAAATGGTGAAAAGGCCTTTTAAAAGACTCAGTTATAGTACCAACTAGGTACCATGTGGGGCTGAGGATGGGACCTCCAGCATGCCTAATCATTGTCTAACATATGGTACTATCTTTTCCCCAGCCAGGATTCACATGCCCGAGAAAGAAAGGGTGGAAATGGGAATGGATCCACTCACTATTATGTCTTTTGCTTTTCTTCCCGGTGATCTTATGGTCTATGGGACTAGAGATTCTAGTTACAAAGAGGGTAATGCTTCCAACAAGAGACATAACAATGATTCCCCTGAAATGAAGGTTGAACTGATACCCGGACACTTTTTGCAATTAATGCCTCTGAATTAATGGGCAAGGAAGGGGATTACTATACTGGCAGATGTGACTGATCATGATTACCAAGGAAAAGACGGGTTGCTACTACATAGTGGAAGATTGTGTCTAGAACAGAGGAGGATCCCTTACAGCAGCTCTCAGCACTGTGTCCTATGATTAAAGTTAATAGGAAACTACAACTCAGTTTAGGCAAGACTACTAATGACCCGGTCCCTTCAGGAATAAAGTTTCGGGTCACCCCATCAGACAACAAGCCATGAGCAGCTGATGTACTTACTGATGTCAAAGGGAGAAAGACAGGCAAGAAAGTAGAAAGAAGAAGGCAAGAAAGTAGTTACAAAAAGAAAGTAGTACGAAAGAAGGCAAGAATATCAGCACGGCCATGCGGCCGGTTGCAGAGATGAAGATTATAATCTTAATGAATATTAAGTACTTCTTTCTTATTTTGTTATGAATATATTAGTGCATATATGTTAACCAAATATTTTTGTTTTCTTCTATTTCTTATCTCTTTATCACTTAACATAAGATAAATTACATGTTAACTTTACATCTCAGCATCTTAGTTACATGATATCAAAGAAAAGAGTAAATATTACCCAGGGACTTTGCAACTTCATTGAGGAAAGGGGTAGCATGTTTCCAGTTGTATGCAGGAGAGTTGCATCATGTTAGGTGCAAGTATAATTATTTTTATTATCTTTATTTGGAAGTTAAGTATGTTTTAAGGAGATGTGTATTGGTGCCAAGTTGACAAAGGATGAGCCTTTATACATGACAACTTGGCTAGGATAAAATACTCAGTTAACCAATCAAATATTAATCTAGGTGTTTTTATGAAGTTATTTTGTAGATATGGTTAAAGTCCATAAAATCCTAGGTAATCTGGGTGAGTCTGATTCAATTTCTTGAAAAGCCTTAAAAACAGAGATAAGACTTTCCTAAATAAAGAAACAAAGAAAAAAAAAAGACAGAAAGAAAAGAAAAGAAGAAATCCATCCTGTGAGGAGCAGCTTCACCCTGCTGCTGAGTCCCAGCCTGCCCCTCCTAATAGCCTGCCTTATGGTACTCAGACCTGCATAGCCAGTACTGACAACCACATAAGCCAATTCCTTGCAATGCAGCTCATAATATATTACAGTTCTTCTTTCTCTAGTTAATCCTGATTAATACAAAACTCTACCATGCCATATAATATAACAAGGAAAGATTCTCTTTATATCAAATAGTCCAAGGATTAAGGTTTGTACACACTGAGTACCAAAGAAAAAAATGCCAAATATTAAAAGCAACCCCAAACTCAATCTTCTTCACCACAGGAGCAATGAGAACAAATGAGAAGAGTACAATATAATTTTTTTTCTGTAGAATTATTAAAAATTAGCACTGTTTCACATGTAATAGCATATTTTTCTTAGACAAGCATCCAACTATAACCAACTTACACAGGCCAGTCAAGAATGCAACCATATTCTCAAACACTTCATGATCAAAACATATCACATATTCAAGTGCTGAGAATACTGGCATTTCCTTTGTCTATCTTCAAATAAACTTTTAGCTATCTTATCTATCCAGAAAGTTGCTACTTACTAATGTTTCCACAAATAGACAAATGCACTTGTTTATTAAATTTTCATGTTTCTTTCTTCATCCTATGTATATTCAGTTGTTCTGAATCCAAATTCAATTTTTTAAACTATCTCCAAGCAATTAGAAAAGCAAAATAAAGCTACAGCTAATTAAAAAGATACTTTTTTATGGGATCAAAAATTTTATAACCTTCAGAGGGAACTCTTGGGACCTCTGAAAACATGAATAAATAAAAATTGACATAATAACTACTATGTTCAACCTTGCTACCTTCACTCATTTACAGGCACGTAAACATCTTACATGCAAAAGTGATGTTTTTGATAAAATGCTTCTGGCTTCTATGCATTTTGCCTTAACCCCTATTCCCTCTTCATACTACAAAATATCTAATGTGCAAGTGATTCATTTGTATAAATGAAATACTGCAATGTGCTTACAAATTCCTTTCATTAAAAAATCTTGACCTGGACATATTTTATCAATTAGATTGTGATATCCAGAAATAGCCCTTTTTAATTCATTAAACATTTGATATCACTACTATACATGCCATTGTAGGCGTCAGACTAATCCCCACCTATTGGGGCTTGCAAAAAAAAAACATGCTAAAAAATAAGTGGTATTTTTTTAACTGGCTGATACCTTCATGTCTACTGTTCGTCTCTATCTCCTGGGAAATAATGTTCACTATCTAAGATGCCACCTCTGCTCTATATCCTGACAAGAACCCATATGTTTAAGATTGGAGCAGAAAATGCAGTTATTGTCTAGAAAGAAATCAAATTGCTCTCATTCCAAATAAATCTGAGAATGAGGTTATCAAAGCAAGTAGACTCAAGTGGCAATGAAACTTCCAATTTCTAAATTCCATTAATATTTCTTCTTCTAGGAAGAAAATTACTTTCAAAAAGATTTGTGCAAGTATGTTAGAACAAAGGCTGAGAATCATCACCATTCTATCCATTTGTGTGCAGCAGGTAGAGTGTAAATGTATACAATTTATTAACTGGTTCCTTGTATTTAACCAGTCATAGCGGCAATATTTTTCAGAAAATTTCTGTAATCCTATAGATGATGCTTTTCCCTTCTACTCCTTTACACATATAAATCACACGTTGGGAAAAGGCTACCCCCAGATAAGCTAACATTCTGAAAATCCATAAATTTCCATCATAGAAAATATTTATGCAACAGATTAATTACATACTAAGGTAACAAATCTGATTAAAAAGTGATCTAGCACCAAGAACATGCAGATATTACATATGAAGAAGCTAGTTTTAAGGATATACTATATCATATATGATTAGGCAATAAGTTTTCTTATCCTATTTGAGTACCATCAATCTGCAAAATAACAAATACTATTTAGGAGCCCTATGTCTTAGTAAATGATAATGAAATTAAAAAATTTATATATAACAATTTTAAAAAGATAAATTTCTGATAAATATATAATTTGTTAAATCAGCTTTTATATTTTTTCATGTAAACAGTTAGGGAGATGGTTAGCACATAGTTGTTTTAACTGGGTTGAGATGATACCTCACTATGGTTTTGACATTTTTGTTTTTATTGCCTGTGCTTTTGAGATATTAGTTATAACATCTTTGCCTAGACCAATATCCTCTAGAGTTTCCTTTATGTTTCCTTCTAGCATTTTTACAGTTTTACGTCTTACATTTAAATCTTTAATCCATTTTGAGTTGATTGTTGTATTTGGTGACAGATGGGGTCTACTTTTATTCTTTATTATATGGATATCCAGTTTCTCAGCACTCTTCCCAGAAAAGAGTGTCTTTTCCCCAATGTATGTTCTTGGCATCCTTCTCAAAAATCAGTTTTCTGTAAATACATGGATTTATTTCTGGGTTCTCTATTCTGTTCCATTGGTCTATGTGTCTGTTTTTATGCCAATATCATGGTGTTTTGGGTACCATAGCTTTGTAGCATATTTTGAAGACAGATGGTATGATGTCCACACCTTTGTCCTTTTGGCTCAAAGTGCCTTGGCTCTTTGGGACTTTTGTGGTTTCATATGATTTTAGGATTTTTCTATTTATGTGAAGAATATCATTGGAATCTTGATAGGAATTGCATGAAATCTGTAGATTGTTTTGGGAAGTACGGTTATTTTAATCATGATCATGGTTTCAATCTTTCAATCCATGATCATTAGTGTCTTTCAATTTGTAGATTCCATTTCTTTCATCAGTATTTTGTAGTTTTCGTTGTGGAGGTCTTTAGCCTCCTTGCTTATATCTATATAGTTTACTTTTTTTGTGGCTATTACAGAAGGGATTGCTTTCTTAACTTCTTTTTCAGCAAGTGTGTTACTTATGTACAGAAATGCTACTAATTTTTGTGTGTTGATTTTATATCTTGCAACTTTACTGAATTTGTTAATTAGTTCTAAAATGTTTTGGCAGTGTGTTTAGGTTTTTCTAAATATACGATCACGTTGTCTGCAAAAAGAGATAATTTGACTTCTTTTTTTCCAATTTGGATGCGTTTTATTTCTTTCTTTCCTGATTTCTCTGGCTAAGATGTCAACTACTATATTGAATAAGACTGGTAAAACTAAGCATTCTTGCATTATTTCAGATCTTAGTGGAAAGGTTTTCAGTTTTCCCCCCATTCTATCTAATATTAGCTGTTGGTTTGCCATATATATATGTTACATTGAGGCATGCTCCTTCTATGCTCAATTTGTTGAGAGCTTTTATCATCGGGGATGATGCTTTTTTTATCAGGTACTTTTCCTATGTCTATTGTGATGATCATATTGTTTTTGTCCTTCATTCTGTTGATGTGGTGTACCACATGTATTGGTTTTTGTATGCTGAATCATCCTTGGATAAATCCCATTTGATCATGGTGTATGAGGTTTTCTTTTTGACGTGTTGTTGAATTTGTTTTGCTAGTATTTTGTTGAGAATTTTTACATGGAAGTTCATCAGGATTATTGGTCTGTAGTTTTCTTTCTTTGCTGTGCCCTTGTCTATTTTTGTCACTAGGATAATGCCAGCCTTGTAAAATGAGTTAGGAAGAATTCTTTCTTCAACTTTTGGGAATAGTTTGAAAAGAATAGATGTTAGTTTTCATTTATAAGTTTGGTGGAATTCAGCAGTAAAGTCATCTGGTCCTGGGTTTTTTTTTTCTTTCATGGGATACTTTTTATATTGGTTCAATCTAAATAATAGTTATTGGTCTGTTCAGGTTTTTGATTTCTTCAGGTTCAAGGTTGTATATATTCAGGAATTTATTTCCTTTATATTTCTAATTTTTTTAGTGTATAGTTGTTCATAACTCTCTATTGATCCTTTCAGCTGGTCTATATCTGTGGGGAATTTAAACCAATTACATTCAAGGTCGTTATTGATAAGTGAGGATTTATTCCTGTAATTTTGTAATTGTTTTCTGGTTATTTTGTTTATTCCTTTCTTTCTTTTTTGCATATTATTATGATTTAGTGTTTTTTTTGTAGTAGTAACTTTTTCATTTTCATTCATGTATCTGCTCTACTAGTGGATTTTATATTTCCATGTATTTCATGATGGTACAATATTTTGCTTCTAGTTGTGGAACTCTCTTAAGCATTTTTTGCATGGCTGGCAAAATGGTGATGAATTCCCTCAGTTTTTGTTTGTCTGCAAAAAACTTTATTCTCCTTCACTTTTGAAGGTTATCCCGGGTATAGTATTCTTAACTGACAGTATTTTTCCTTTAGTACTTTGACTATAACATTACAATCATTCCTGGCTTATGAGGATTCTTCTGAGAAACTTGTTGTTAGTCTCATAAGGATTCCACTTTACGTGGATTGATTTTTTTCTTTTCCCTTGCTGTTTTGAGAATTCTTTCTTTGTCTTTGACTGTTGACAGTTTGAATATAATGTGCCTTGGGAAAGACCTTTTTAGGTTGCATCTATTTGGGGATCTTTGGGCTCCCTATATGTGGATGTCTATATCTCTTACAAGACTTGGTAAATCTTTAGCGGTTCTTTTGTTAAATATATTTTTTATGCCTTGCCCATTGCTTCTTCTGGAATTCCCCCAATTTGAATATTTTGTCACTTTATTGTATCTCATATGTCATGCAGACTTCCTTTATTCTTGTTTTACTTTTTGTCAGACTGCGTTATTTAAAAATATGTCCTTAAGTTAAAAAATTCTTTTTTCTATTTAATCTAGTCTATTGTTAAAGCTTTTGATTATGTTCACTATTTTGATCATCAAATTCTTCAGTTTCAGGAATTCTGTTTAGTTCATTTTAATGATACCTATCTTTTAGTGAATTTCTCATTTAGATCATGAATTGTTTCCCTGACTTCTTTGTATTGTATATCTGTATTCTTTTGTATTTCACTGAGTTTCTTTAATATCATTATTTTCAAATTGTTTCAAGTATTTAATAGATTTCTATTCAGTGGGCTCTCTTCCTGAAGAATTATTTTGTTCATTGGGAGATGTCATGTTCCCTTGCTTTTTCATGTTTCTTGTGTTTTTACATTGATATCTGTGCATATGGTGTAACACTTGTTTCTTCTAATTTTACAAATTTGATTCCATAAGAAAATACTTTTTCTAGAGAGCATGGTGGCTCATGCCTGTATTGGGAGACTGTACAGGGAGAAGACAGAGGGAAATTTGAGGCCAGGAATTTGAGAATGCCCTGGGAAACATAGCAAGACCTTGTCTTTTAAAAAATGAAAAAAATTAGCCAGATATAGCGGCGTGTGCCTGTAATCCCAGCTACTTCTACTTGGAGGCTGAGGCAGGAGTATCCCTTGGGCCTAGGAGTTTGAGGCTGCAGGGAGCTATGATCAAGCCACTGCACTCCACACTGGGTGACAGGGCAAGACCGTGTCTCTGAAAACAAAAGTAAACTAAAAAAATCAAAAAGACAAACAACAAGCCTTTTTCTTATAGATGTAACTATAGTGTAGGTTGGGTAGGGTGCTTTGGTTTAGAATCTGGGTGAGTGCAGTAACATAGTCTCCAAATGATTTATTTGGCTATCGTCAGTGTGTCGAGGATGCCAAGAGCCTGACTACCTCTGAGCAAGATGATTTGCAGCTGGGGGGTGGGCCCTTGGGCAATTGGTCCGCAGTTGCTTCTTGTGGAGAAAGAACCCGAGCCCATGGCGATCCTTGGGCACGTAGTAGTCATTGTCTAATACTCCCCTCACCTGTCTTGTGCTGTCTCAATAAAGGGTACTGCGGAGGTTGCTCATGGCTATCCTGCAATCAAGGTTAGCCCGCCTTCTGCAAGCTTGTACCTCTAATCTGCATCTTGCCTGGTTCTTTTCTGCAGCGATAGAGACCAGGGCCTTAGGGGCTGCGACATCAGTGTTCATGGTGTCTTTTAGTTCCTTAGTGACTTAGTTTGCAGTTGTTAGGATAAACTAAAGGAATAAGTCAGTGATGATAGCGGCAGCGTGGGCATGCCAGGATCAGACCCTGGGCAATGTGCACAAGCGCTAGTGATAGTAGATACAAGTAGGCTGGTTGCTGAGTGCCCAGGAAGCTCATTTCAGCCCCAGGTGCCAGGAAAACAGCAGTGAGCTGCGCTGGCAGGCGGGTCTTAGGGACTTTAGGCAGCATGTGCAGTGTTGGTGGTGGCAGAATGGATGGTTGTCAATCTGCAGGCCCCTGCGTGGTACACACATATGTCAGTGGTGCTGGTAATAGGCAGGGCAGGCTGGTCTTCAGGCCCCCAGATAGATGTAGTTGGGTACCAGCAGTGGTGGCAGCAGGTTGGGAGGAGGAGCTGGTCCTTGGAATTCTGGGACATGTATGCAGTTGCAAGTGGTGTGGGCCTATCCTTATGTCCTGGATGGCACATGTGTGTGCCAGTAGCAGTAGGTAGGGCATACCTATCCCCAGACCCTTGAACAGTATGTGCAGATAGTGGTCAGTGGTGTTACGTGCCAAAAGGGGTGGGCAGGGTAACTCCCAGTTGATCCTGGCCAGGCTGGCTGCCTTGCTTTTCTTTCCTTCCATTCCCCAGAGGTTGTCTGTTATTTCTCTACTGAATTCCAATGTTCTGTCCTAGAAACTCTAATTGATATGTGGCTATCTATTCATTGTTTTGGTTCTTTGCTAAGGACAGGCAAGGCTGGGTACCTCTACTCAGCCATTTTATGGTATTTTATCTTTTTTGCAGCTTTTATTTTTTGAGTTGTGAGAAGACTTTATATATCTATTGGCTATTTGGATTTACTTTTCTAAGAGTTACCTATTTAAGGTAGTTTATCTTATTGATGTAAGGAAATTTCTATACTGTAGATGTAATACTTCTTAATTCATCTTTTGATGATATAGTATACTTTTCCTTGAGGTTATTTTAAGTATCCCTCTGTTCTCCTCCCAGATGCTTTTTTTACTGCCATCTTTCGTAGTAGGCAATCTCCTTTTATACTTTACTGAGAAAGACTGAGATTTAAAAAACTAGGGCTTAGTCAAAGAGATGGACATGCTTTAAGGTTTAGGGCATCTGAACAAGCATGCCTGAAATTTAAATAATTATGACAAAAATAAGGTAAGACTATGTACTGCTTTCAAAAAATATTTCCTAATATGCCTGATATGACCACAGAATTTTCAAAATGGTATTATACATTATAAAGGTTTGAAGAAGAAACTTTGGGATCTGCTTTCAAAGTCTGATAGTCATTGGAAAAACAAGAATTTTCACTCAATAGTCTTTAATATTTTAATCTAATGTGAGGTTAAAAAATAAAAGAATTTAAAGTCTCCTAGATTCAACTGATAATGGAAATGATGTCTCCACTAACCCAATAAAGAAGTAGAGACAGGTTAAGGCAGAATACTGTATAGCTTAGAGCAGCCTTTGTAGAATTATTTCAACAAAAATTTTAGAAAACATAATCAAAAATTGTTATGAGAATGACCCTCTTTCTACCTTACAGTTTCTTTGACTTTAACAGTTGAAGTCCCTAGATACAATTTAAATTTAAGTTACATTTTGTTTATTTGCAAATTTAAATTACCTTAGTATTAAAAACACTGTGCATTTAAAATATTAAACTTACTCAAGTGAAGAATTAAGAACTTAGAACTAAAATAAATGAGATAATGAGAAAGTGAAAACATATTTTTTGTAATTAATAGCTCATTTTGAGTTAATTATATGCAATTACCAAAATCTAATTGCAATTTATTTTCTATTATCTGTGGGAAGAATCACAGGCAAGGGAGCTTATATTGTTGCTTACTTCCTGCATAAATGCTATAGAATGAAAATAAATAATAAATGAGGCCTTAATGACAAATAAAAGCAAATAGTAGGGCACAGCTAAACCAAACCATTGGAAGATAATTATCACATAAAAGATGGTAATGACTTAAAAGTCACAAGTTGTTTATAGGTCCTCTAATTTTTTTAAAATTAAGTTTGTGTGATGTTTGTTTATTGGCTATATAAAGATGGCCCTTATAAATTAATAGTTGTGAATTCGGTATACTTGTAAAAGTTTGACCATTTTTATACATTCATATAATAAGCAATTCAACAAAAATGTGTACTCAACACCTTTTTTTTTAATAATTTTATTGAATCATAATTGTGTACATTGGTGCAATCATAGGGCACAATGTGCTTCATATACATTCAGAAATATTTTGATCGTACTGTTACAGATAGCCTTCATGGCACTTTCTTGATCACTATATAAAGACATTGA
>CAUYON010170760.1:0-34388 GCA_963573935.1 Arctocebus calabarensis
TTTTTGAGACAGAGCCTCAAGCTGTCACCCTGGATAGAGTGCGGTGGCATCACAGCTCACAGCAACCTCCAATTCCTGGGCTCAAGCGAGTCTCCTGCCTCCGCCTCCCAAGTAGCTGGGACTACAGGCGCCCACCACAACGCCCGGCTATTTTTGGTTGCAACTGTCATTGTTGTTTGGCAGGCCTGGGCTGGATTTGAACCCGCCAGCTCAGGTGTACGTGGCTGGTGCCTTAGCCCATTGAGCCACAGGCACCAAACCTGGCCTAAGGATTCTAACGTGGAAGACCAAATCACCATTATAGGCAGAATTTTGGCAAATTTTGGCCTGTTATTTCAGTATGCCTCTCTGGGTAAAAAAATTAATTGCAAATATATGGGGGACCCCTAGGCCTCCTTTTCGAACACAGCCATAGGGTGACCCCCTAGCTCCAGTAATTTCTCCCTTGGCCCCCAATTAAAACTTTTTTTGTTATTTGGAGAAGTTCCAAGCCTTTTCTCTTAAAAAAGAAAAAAAAATCAGCTCTAAGACCAGGAGTTTGCAGGGGGTGCCTGTGGCTCAGTGAGTAGGGTGCCAGCCCCATATACTGAGGGTGGCGATTTCAAACCCAGCCCAGGCGAAACTGCAACAAAAAAAGTAGCCGGGCATTGTGGCAGGCGCTATTCAGAAAGCTGAGGCAAGAGAATCATCTAAGCCCAAGAGCTGCAGGTTGCTGTGAGCTGGGATAGTATGGCACTCTACAGAGGGCGACAAAGTAAGACTCTGTCTCTTAAAAAAAAAAAAAAAGACCAGGAGTTTGCTCTTCACACCAGGGTAGGTGCCCCATGGGACACGGTGGTGGTTTTTTTCAGCAGTGTAAGACTGCACTCTGTTAAAATAACACACAGAAAGTAGGTTTGTAAGGACATGACATTATATCAGAAGCATAAAGAGGATTTCATTTCAGCCCACAAGACAAGACCACACACAGGACAAATGTCCACCGCATGTGGCCGATGACACCATACACACAATGGACACTCCCTGAGCCCTCACCTGGAAGGCTCCTCCAAAGCCCTGTTGCTGCGGTGGAGAGAAGGGACTTTCCCAGGGTCTTCACCTCACCCCTACATAAGGGTGCTCGGGAGCAGCAGGAGTGAGCCCCAAGGATAGGAATTGTGTGTCTAGCTATGCCGCCGGTCTGGGCTGTCACACACGGCTGGTGTTGGCACCTGATCAGGGCAGTTGGGCTGGCAGCTGACAGCCAACGTGGCGAGTTCTGGAGAGCTGGCCCAGGGGAGGCCCCACATGGGCCCCACCTGCAGGTTCTCCCTCTTCTTCCCACACACCTGCTCTCCCGCTTCTCTTTGTAGAGAGCGATGTCCAATGTCAGACATTAGTGGAGCCTGGAAGATGCATCTGCGAGAGAATGTGCAAAGGTTAATAACAGCCCTCTGTGTTATAAGGGGGATCAACTCCCAGAGAGACAATGACAACTGTAAAATTCCTAGCGACGCTTTGTGCACTAGTCATATTTTTCAATAACACAGTCTTAGCAGTTAAACTTAGATCTGTTTTTCCAATGAGGTCTCATTGAGGTTATAGATTGACTGCTTTGAGTACTACTGGTAATTTTAATGTTTGTTGCAGTTTTGTAAGTTTTTTTTTCTTTTTTGAGACAGAGTCCCACTGTGCCATCCTTGATAGAGTGCTGTGGCATCACAGCTCACAGCAACCTCAAACTCTTGAGCTTAAGTGATTCTCTTGCCTCCCAAGTAGCTGGGACTACCAGTGCCTGCCACAACGCCTGGCTATTTTTTGTTGTAGTTGTCATTGTTTAGCTGGCCTGGGCCTGAATCTGCCACCCTCGGTGTATGTGGCTGGTGCCATAACCACTGTGCTACGGGCACTGAGCCAGTTTTGTAAGATTTTTAAGACCTGTGCCTCTTATAACATGTTGTTACTTTTCATTTCTTGGTTTTCTTCTCATTAGAGAGAGAACAGGGTACATGCAATGAAATACTCAAACAGCTATAAAACAAATTTGCTTCAAAAGATGGTGACAACACAGAAACAGAGCCTCTGGCTGGCAGACAGGAGCGTCAGGAGAAGGTTTGATGTATTCATTCACAGCAGCTTTGCGTTTGTCATGTGACAGCACTAGGGGGAATCCAGATGTTGTCTGGAATGGGGCATGTGTCCTGTGAGCCAGAGCAGTGGCAGACCCTGCAGAGTGGCTACTCAAGGCCCCATCTAACTCCCGTAACCGAGAAACTGCTTTCCCACACTTCCTCGCAGGTCTGCTAGGCAGAGGGCCGTGTGAAACTCAGAGGCCGTGTCTGGGAAAGTGGATGTGAACCACGCAGGGTTGGAGCTACACTAGGAGATCAGACTGGAGTAGCTCTGGGGGAGGGTCCACTCACTGCGTGGTTCCTAATATCACCGGTGGGCAGCAGCAACAGAACTGTTGTCAGAATAGTTCTAGAACTCTTAGCTGTATTGTTCCCGGCTTTTAGCAACCTACCTCTTTTTCTATCCCTCCCCTAAATTCTGTACTTAATAGTACCCTGTAGTCAATACTGTTTGGCTTTTGGAAACTAGAGTAGATTCTGTTTTCTGTAACAGGAACCTCGTACCACGAGAATACTCTACCCAAATCAGAGATACTCAGCATGGGCTCAAAGGCATGTTTTGACAGTATTCTCTCCAAATCCCCTCAAGTTGTCGAAGTCTCCTGTTACACTTTTTTCAGACTTATTCAGAGTTTTGGCTTCTCCCTCCTTGGCTCTGATGTTTATCAGCCAGAGGGGTTCCAGCACACCCTGGCTCACTGCTGGCTTGTCCCCTCCGTAGCCTCACCCGGTTCCCCGAAGGTATTCACATCGACAGCCAGCCTGAAACTCTTCCTTGGCACTTTTGTGGCACCTCCAGCACCGTCATTTGCATGTCCTTTGACAGCTGTTACCACGAGAACACAAACACCATGAGGAAGTGGACAGATCAACTTGCAGGACTCAAATGACGGAACAAAGCCTAAGCGCGGACCGGTTTGGAGTTCCTGTGCACCATGCCAGGTCACACTTGCCCAATCGTGGGTGCCATAAAGAAGTCTGTGTAACTCTTTTCTTTAATAGTGTAATGTCTCACGTGAGCAGCTCTATCTGCTTTGCATAGAACAACACTAAGTGTGGTAATGTGCTTTTATTGTACAAAAGGGCATCTGGCAGGAAGTTTGAATACAGAGGCGTTGAAAGCCATCTGGAGATACTTTGTATAAACAGCACTGAGTAGGCGGGGAGAAAAGACACCTGTGCCAAGAAAGGGGCATGAAGGGGGCAGCCCAGTGGTTTGCAGCCTGGGCTGTGCATTCTCATCAACTGGGAGTCTGAATACCGAATGGGCTCAAGGCCCGTTCCTCAGCAGTTAGGGTGCCAGCCACATACCCCGAGGCGGGCAGGTTCAAACCCAGCTCTGGGCTAGCTAAACAATGACAACAACAACAAAATAGCCAGGCGTTGCGGTGGGTGCCTGAAGTCCCAGCTACTTGGGAGGCTGAGGCAAGAGAATTGCTTAAGCCCAAGAGCTGGAGGTTGCTGTGAGCTGCGACACTGTGGCACTCTATGAGGGTGACATAGTGAGACTCTGTCTCAAAATAAATAAATAAATAAACAAACAAACAAAATACCTATATGCAGGCCCAAACCGGACCAGTCTAATCAGAATCTTTGAGGGTGAGGCACTGGCATTTTTTAAGGCGTGGGGCCTTCTAATGAGGCTTCAGGGTTGAGAGTCACTGGGAGCAGCTTTCTACTCTGCCCTCTTTGGCCTCATGAATGTGGCTTTTTCTTCTCTCTCCACAGTATCTGTCATCTGGGGCTTCAGAGAAGTAACCACGTAGCTTGTCCTCATAACTTGCATTCATGGCTGTAGATAACCTTCCCATTCGAAGACTGTCTCTCCTAAAAGGATTCAGGTACTTCTGGGCAAAATTCAGGTTGGGGAATCTTTGATTATTAGTGGAACCACAGATAGTCAGCAAGGTGAGAAATGTAAAGATGATCCTGTAATCATCCTCTTCACAAAAATCAGGGTATGAATTGCATTGCCATTTTTTGTCTAGGGCAAGATCACCTCCTTGTCAGACAGATACAAACGAGAGCGGAATTCTCCTCAGATGAGGTCGTCTGTGGCTACTCTAGCAAGGAATTGGGGGGCATTACCTAGAAAGGAGTTGTACAGCAGAGATCATGACACAGGGGTGCCCACAGACGCTGACTTTTCTAGGTCTGTGGTTCTCTCTCTCTCTCTCTCTCTTTGAGACAGAGTCTCGAGCTCAGGCAATTCACCACACCTCCCAGAGTGCAGGGAGGTCTGTGGTTCTCAAACATTCACATGCCCGACCTGGCTGGGAGTGGGTTAAATGCAGAGCTCCTCGGCATGGCATGCCGCAGTGCTGCTGACCCAGCAGCTCTAGGTCTTGTCTGCACATTTACAAATCTGCAGATTTAGAAATACTGGTGCTTGAGTCCCCCCCACCCCCTACCAGAAATTTTGGTTATTTGCTTTGGGCTATAGCCTGGGCAAAGGGATTTTCTAAAGTTCCCAGAGTGCAGCCAGGGCTAGGAGCCAGTGGCAAGAAAAACACCACTGTGGACTTGTATTCCTGTTTTCCCTTTCCTCTCAGAAAGACCTTTTCCATGATTTGATTTCACGTGCCATCAGCACTGCAGCAGAAGAGTAGAACTCAGGGACCACCCAGTGCAACTCCCTCAGTTTGCAGGGAGGTGAAGTGACCACCCAATGCCCCATGACTATGCATCAGCCCCCGCCTGCGGCCTCCTCCCTTGCTCACTGCCCTTCCTCCATCATGTTGCCTGCTGGAAAAGAGAGGGAATTTTGGAAGACGCAAACTGCTACAAAACATTAAAGCAATGATAATATTATTTAGTTATTTTTTTAATATTATTCAGTCCTTAAAAGATCTTTAAATGTCTTCACAATTTGCAACTTCACACTGTCATCCATATTTGCAAAGTGATGCTGGTTATCTAGGGGCAATTACTCATGTTCCTACCAGGCCACAGATTTCCTAAAAATGGGTGTGTTCTTGTCCCTGACTTTCACTCTCAGGGGCAGACTGGATTTGGGTTCTGATGGACAGGCTTGAGTTTCCAAAGAAATATTTTAGCAGTTGATTGTTGCTTTTCTTTCCTAAACCTCCAAGATACACATCAGCTATCTTGTGTGTATCAGGCAATGCCTTTCAATGCTCACTAGTAAAGGGAAAATTGGTCAGATAAATTCCTGGACAAGATACTTCTCAGCTAGCAATTTATTGAGGAAGAGGCCCTGATACGTCCACTTTTCCTGGGTATCAGGGTGGTGTGGGGCTGCTAAGGAGGACTACTGTTCCCCTGGAGAGCCCTGCAAGGTGGTGAATATGCATTCAGTCATCCAAAGACTTAGCAGTGCCTTGCCAGAGCTTCAGTGCCCCATTTTGTAGACAGACAGTTCATTTTGCAGAGAACAAAACTGCTAACAGGAAAATCATCTGTACATTTCTGCTGTTAGATTCAAGCCACCTGCTAGCATCATTCCACTGTCCTGGGGAGGCTCAATTCTTCATCCATTTCTCATTTCTTCCTGCATTTATTGTGTGCCTTTTATGCCATAAGGTCAGTGATGTAATAATAATTTAACAATTGGGTCACCCCAGAGGGATCTGGGAATTTGGGGGCCTTGGAATCGTTGGTAGGCAGTCCTGGCCTACAGAAAGAGATTATCTAAGTGTTTTAATGGAACACTAAAAACTCAGCCTGAAATGATAAGTTTATTGTCCCCTATTTATAAGTATATAAAAGCACATTTGATTTCAGCATTAGAAGTACAATTTTGCCATCATTAAACTCATTATTTGAAAGATTTTTTTCAATTCTGACTAGTAAAAATCTATGCTCAGTTTATACAGAACTGGATAAAAGTGATCCTCCTCAAATCGCAAGAATGTCTAATCTCAACTCAAGAATCTTAACATTTATCATTCTTCATGATGACAAATAAAAAAATCACTGATCAAAGAAAATATACAAATGGCCAATGAACACATGAAAAGATGCCCAGAATCATTAGCTGTCAGGGAAATGCAAATAAATATCACAGTGAGATATTACTTCACACCCACTAGGATGGCTATAATAAAAAAAAAAAAACCAATAACAAGTGTTGGTGAGAATGTAGAGAAATTAGAACCTTTGCGCATTGCTGGTGCAGATGTAAAACAATGCAGCCACCTTGGAAAACAGTCTGGACATTCCTCAAAAAGGTTAAAGAGTTACCATATGACCCAGAAATTCCACTCTTAGGTGGAATTATATAGATATACCCAAGTAAAATTAAATTAAATTATATAGATATACTCAAGTGAAATTAAATACTAAGTATATGCCCAAAAGAATATACCCAAGAGAAATTAAGCCATATGTTCACACAAAAACTTGTATGTATATGTTCATACATACACATTATTTATTCATATTAAATATGTTATTCATAATAGTCAAAAAGTGGGAATAACTATTAACAGATGAATGGAAAAGTAAAACATGGTCTATCCATAAAATACGATTTAGCAAAAAAAGTACTGATAATACTGTGGTACCTACTACTATATGGTATGCTCAGTGAAAGAAGGCAGTCAGACCATATATTATATGGTTCCATTGACGTGAAATGTCTAGAATAGGCCCACTGATAGAGATAGAAGGGAGACACTGGTGGTCCAAGGCTGTAGGGGGCTGAGAGGGCAGAACAGAGAGTGACTGCTAAGGGATATGGGGTTGCTTTTGTAGGCGAAGAAAATGTCCTAAAATTGACTGTAGTGCTGTTTGTACAACTTTGTGAATGTATCAAAAACCACTGAATTATGCACCTTAATGGTGTAGTATACGAATTATATCTGTTTGTTTGTTTGGGGTTTTTTTTGCAGTTTTTTGGCCGGGGCTGGGTTTGACCCCACCACCTCCAGTATTTGAGGCCGGCGCCTTACTCCTTTGAGCCACAGGCGCCACCCACGAATTATATCTGAAAGCTATTAAATTGCAATCTGTGAACAGTTGATGGTTTTTCATGTGTGAAGCCAAAATAAGGAAAAATTACAAAAAATAAGGGTAATATATATACATATATGCACATGTACATATTTTTTTCTTTTTTCTTTTTTTTCTGAGTCAGAGTCTCACTCTGTTGCCCCAGGCTAGAGTGCTGCAGCCTCAACCTAGCTCACAGCAACCTCAAATGCCTGGGTTCAAGTGATCTTCCTGCCTTGCTGGGACTACGGGTGCCTGCTACAATGCCCAGCTAATTTTTCTATTTTTAGTAGAGACTGAGTCTTACTTTTGCTCAAGCTAGTCTTGAACTTCTCCTTGAGCTTGAGGGATCCTCCCACCTCAGCCTCCCAGAGTGCTAGGATCACAGGCATGAACCACTATGCCCTGCAGGATAATATTTTTTATATACAAACAGAATTTATGGACAACCAAATCTAAATGTTGTTTAACATCTTGGAGCTGAGAGACAGTACTTTAGCTCTGCTTCCCATGGTTTGTGAGAACATTTTAGAGAGATTTCTATTCTAATTGCATATTTTTATTTCTCGATTGCTTTGTAACAAATTACACTCAGAACTCAGTGGCTTAAATAAGTAACAAACATTTATGTCACACATTTTCTACAGGTCAAGAATTCAAGAGTGGAGTTCTGGCTCAAGGTTGTAGTCAAGGTGACTGTTGGGGCTGTAGTCCTCTGAAAGCTTGACTAGACCTGCAGAATCTGTTTCCCAGATGATGTGCTCACGTGACCGGTAAGTTGATGCTGACTCTCAACGGGATGCCTCAGTTTCATCATGGCTCGACATGATGACTGCTCAACATGGCTGCTGGCTTCCTCCAGAGTGAGATCCATGAGTGAGCAAGGTAGAAGCCCTAAGTCTTTTATGAAAGTAAAACTGTGAAAGTTTCAAACCCTCATTTCCACAATATCCCATTGTTTACACAAACCAGGCCTATTTGGTGTGGGTAGATACTAGACAAATCATGAATACTAGCTGGCAGGGATCATTGGGGCATCTTGGAGAGCCCTTAGATATATGCTTTAGTTTATCTGCCAGCTAGTTAAAATTTCAACCAGCCAACCAACAAACTTCAGGCCATTTCCCTTGTCCAGAACATTCATTATCCTACAATTGGGATGGCTGAACCTCTTTTCCTGGGCTTAACGTTACAGCATAGTTTATACTTGGCTTTTACCAAATGTTACCAGTGGCGAATGGGTCAGGAGAGGGGTGAACTACGATATAATCTTTAGAGCAGGATTTGGCAGACTTTTTCCATAAAGGACAAGATAGTAAATTACCTAGGTGTTTTGGAGAAGAGGCAAAATCAAGGGTATCTTGTAGATTCTTATAAAACAAAAGAGAAAACTCCTGTCCCATCCTACCCTGCACCATTTGCCTGCAGGAGCCATCCCCAGTGGATGGAGATATTCTCAGGACAAAGAACCACTGACTTGATGGGAGGGGCTTGACTTGATCACTGGCAGGGGAGGCAATTCACCAAGTTGCTGACTCCTGGCCTAAGAATCCAGTGCTTGGAAGCTCAATTGCAGTTGCCAACAGTGAAGTCCACAACACATAGGTAGTGGTGACCACCAGGGGTGAGATGTTACCACCAACCAAGGAGGCTAGTGCTAGGGGGAACAAGGGCCAGGGTTGCTTATGACTTTTGGGGGCCTTGGCACTTTTGCCTTCATGGGCCCTTCCTCCATTAAAAAATGTTGAAAGTTATCTTTTATAACTGTGTAAGTATAAAGACAAGTATAATCAAGGTGTGGTTGTGTTTCTTTTTTCTTTCATTTAAAGATTTTTTTTTTTAAATAAATTTTTTTCATGGGCTCCTAACATCACTGTGGACCTAGGGCCTGTGGGTAATTCGGCCCTGACTTCAGTGGATGGAGACTCCTAAGCTTGGTCTCTGTGGCTCATGCTGCTAGGGTGCTGGAGCAGTGTCCACGGGCCACACAGAAAAAGGCAGTGGGCTGGCTTTGGCCTGTGGGCCATAGTTTGCTAATTCTTTCTCTTGATAATCAATGTGCAATTAGATGAGAGAATTTGAGAGGCCACAGGACACCTGAGAAAAGGCACAGTCATCCAAAGTGAGCAGTAACCACCACAGAGATTTAGACCTTCTGCCAGCTCCTAATTAACTACCCCATTGTTGTCCTTTCTTTCTCACTTACAGAAAAGTACATAAAACTTAAGTGTGCAACTTGATAAATTATCGTAAAGCAAACACTCATCCAGATTAAGAAATAGAACATTGCCAGCACTTCTAGGGGCACCTCTCGTCTCTCCCGGTCACTACCCTCTCCTTCTACCTGGAGTGTACTAAACTGACCTCCACACTACAGATTAGTTTGTTGGGTTTTGACCTGGTATCAACAAAGTGATACTGAAGATAACACTGCACTCTTCGTCGTCTGGCCTCGTTCATCCTTGATCATCGCTGTATGTTGTTTATGGAGGACTGAATGGAGCGGGCTACCATCTCGGAGCCACCCGTTTGTGATGAGATTGGTTCTCTTAAAGGGGCTTAGCTAGAAGTAGAAGGCGTGTAAGGTGTCAGTGTGTTGATGTTACAAAGGGCCTAGTAACCGACCTAGATGCCTTGTTAGAGGAATGCAACAGATGGAAAATCATGATGGTGAAGCTGGTTAAGAACATTCTTCTTGCACAGTGCCTCATGCTTGTAATCATAGCACTATGGGAGGCCAACAAGAGAGGATTGTTTGAGGTCAGGAGTTTAAGACCAGCCTGAATAAGAGTGAACCACCCCACTCCCTGTCTCCACAAAAAATATAAAATTTAGCCAGGTGTGGCATAAAGCTATAGTCCCAGCCACCCAGCAGGCTGAGGCATGAGGATCACTTGAGTCCAGGATTTGGGGTTGTAATGAACTATGATGATACTCGGCACTCTTGCCTGGGTGACAGAGAGAAACACACACTCTCTCTCTCTCTCTCTCTCACACACACACACACACACACATACAACAGTTTCTCTTGACTGCAACACTATTGCCTCTGAAACTCATTAGCCCATACCTATTCTAAGAAAAACACTTATAGGGAAGACAGATTCAACATGCTTTATGTTTGAGTGTGACTTAAATCTTTTACCCCAGGAGTTCAGGTCTGCTACATTATAGCCTCAAAGGCAGCACACTGCATGTGTCTTGGAAATGTCATCCGCATGGGACACAATGGGAATGGGCACCCAATGCAACTGCACAGTGCTGCGGCCCAGCCAGTATTCACATAATAAGTTGCCATAATCTAGACATTTTAACTTAGCATGAGTTCTGTTCTAGATGTATGGGCTTAAACACACTTGGTTACACAATAGGTTTTTCTAATTAGTTAAGTGTTCTGGTTAATGAATTAACTAGAATTTTTTTTTTTTTTGGTCCAACCCCTCACGATAAAAGAACCCTTTCTGAATGATGAAAAACAGAATAGACTAAAATGATTGAAGCTGTATTTGATGGTTAGGAGGACCCAAGCTTATAGGGCCCCTTTAAGGAGGTGTGGCGAGAAAGGTGTGTAGTAGGAAAGTGGACAGTGGTTGTGGTTTGAACGTCAGTTCTCTTTATCCAGGATATATCTGTAAGAGGAAAAGATTTTGTGATTCTATGTACATGAAATGTCCAGAATATGAAGTGTCCAAATCTGTAAAGAGAGAAAGTAGATTAGTGGTTGTCAGCTTCCTCAGTTTCTTTTGGAGGTGATAAAAATCTTTTGGAATTATGTTGTTGTGATGGTTGCACAACTCTGTGCATATCCTAAAACTCACTGAATTGTATACTTTAAAAGGATGATTTTATGGTATATGGTATGCATATTCAATCCCAATAAAGCTATTATTTTAACAAAAAAGCAAAGCAATACTTAATCTTTCCTGACCCATTTCTTCAAAGAAGGAAGGGGTCTGAGCTTTATGCATGGCTTTCTTTCCCCTTAAGAGCAGAGCTTTGGGAATTGTCCACCCTAAGAATCCCAAGGCTATCACTGCAGTCTCATGTCTTGCTCCAAATAACCATAAATCTACTAAGCATCCTGCCCGACACTACAGTTTTTGGCCAGGGCTGGGTTTGAACCCGCCACCTGCAGCATATGGGGCTGGCGCCCTACTCCTTTGAGCTACAGGTGCTGCCCATAGCCCGACACTCTTTATTTCTCCCAAGACAAATACTTCATGTGTGAGAATCTGATCTGGAAAATGTTAGGATACTCATTCAGACTCTGAAAAGATGAAAAACCAGTGAGGACTCATGGCTATCTTCCTGTAGGAAGGGGACATTTTGTTTCAAATGACTTAATATTTTCCCTCTTGCTAAGTACTCTGTCATTCACCAAGAGCCCCAAGTAACAGGGCCTGCAAGGCAAGGCTCTGAGATCACAAGGCAGACCAGAAACTAAACACCCAGGGCCGTCAACATCCTCCCCGAGCGTGATGAATAAGCAGTGGTGTGTCAGCTGAGAGTCAATCCCCGTCTGGAAGACAGCGGTGGCAGGGAATTGTCTGCATCCTGGATTGTAACATGGAAGGATATAGCTGAAGAGAGAAAACAGTGAATGGAAAGCTTCTTTTGTGAGACAGGGATGTTCAAGTGCATCCTAACAATTATTTACCAAGCCCACTTTCTGTTAAGCAGTTGTCCAGACATTTTAAAGACCAAATGTTCAAAATGGACACACTCCTATATGATATGGGCAGGGGCCCACAAGTTGAGACAGTTCTTCCTGTCTCTCTGACAAGCAACGGGATCAGATGGGTTCATGCCACTTGTTGGGTCCGGATGTAAAGGCACACAGGCCACTGTCGGATTTGACAGCAAACACCAACACTGCACATGCCACACGCCAGATGCTTTTCTGATCACTTTGCATATACTAACCCATCTCATGCTTACAGGAGACTATGGTATTGCTGCAATTATTCTCCTCATTTTGAATATGAGGCACAGAGAGGTTATCGTACCCAGGGTCACACAGCAAGCAAGTGGGCTGGAACTGGAACCTAGACAGCCCATGTTCCTTCTCACTGTGCTATGCTGTTCACTGATATAAGTGAAAGTTCCTTTGTGCAGGTTCAAGTGGCCCAACAGATCAGTGTTCCTTTTGGTCACCTGGGAAGCTTGAGCATGTGGAATTGCTCCTCTTGATTTGGTTTCATGGAAAAGCTGGATCGCCGAGTGCTGACCCAGCCTCCACAACAGTAAGGCAAGGCAACCACACTCCAGGGTAGGAGTCCAAACCATCACTCCTAACACGCTCAGGGCCCTGATCTGGGCAAACTAACTCCTCATCCTTTGGGCATTGCCCAACAATTAAAACCAGTTCCTGGATTATATAAAGAGCTGGAAATGTCCAGGTCAGAACAGGGGCCTGTTTCTTCAGAGGCCCCAGAGTCCGGAAACAAGGCTTCCAGTGTGAGTGCAGGATGATCCTGTTATAAGAGGCTTTCAGATTCCCTGCTGGAATGTGGTGCCATTGAAAACAAGATTATATTACATGAAAGTGGGCTGGACGTGGTGGTGGCCCTGGTAGAGGCCAGGGCAGCTGTTCTCTTACAGGGACCTCCCCAGTGCTTCTGTGGCCTGGGGACTTCCTTGCCAGTCCCGCTTGGCACCTGGATGACAACAGATGCTCAGGTGAGGCCTGTCAACTTAGTTGTCCCGACAAAGGTAATGTCTTGGAGGTAGGTGGCAAACCTGTACGCTTCTTGTGAGAGCCCTGCTCGCGTGGAGTGGGAACCCCCTAAGCTGCCTGATGCTCCCCAGTTGCAACCTGGTGGCCACAGAAGGGTCAGCGACATCAGCCCTGCAGGATTGTCACCCACCCGAGTGCCTGTCCTGCCTTGGGGGCTCCTGCTCATGAAAGGAGCAAGAAAAAGGATCCCTTCAGTCAGAGGCCACCACTGGGGACAGCAAATGCTCCATCGGTAAGTGCCACTTGGAAACGCAAGGAAGGAATGAGGAACCGCGGAACTGCCGGATCCAACAGAAGCACTGTATTCAGTTTTGAGGACTGTGCTATGTTTTAAGGCAAGTGTCACACATACAACACGGTCAGAGATGAACAGCATTTGATCAATATTTATGACATGTTAGAATAGAAGAGGAGACATTTCCAGACAATGAGCAGAGAGATTTTCTCTGGTCAGTTACCTCTGGTGTCCTGACCCTCTGTGGACTGAAGAGCAGGAGAGACAGGGCACCTTCTCTCTCTTCTCACCCCAGAGGGAGGGTGATCTGTTACACAGAAGCAGCCGCTTCTAGACTGGGGCACTCTAGGCCAGGATATGGGTGGAAGCAATCAGTCTTACTGTCTAGCTCTAATTTCTACGCTTTCTGAAAATCATCTTTAGAAACAGGAAAATCGCTCGGTGCCTATAGCTCAAGTGGCTAGGGCGCCAGCCGCATATACCAGAGCTGGTGGGTTTGAATCCAGCCCAGCTCTGCCAAACAACAATGACAACTACAATCAAAAAATAGCCAGACATTGGAGGTGGGGGGCGCCTATAGTCCTAGCTACTTGGGAGGCTGAGGCAAGAGAATCCCTTAAGCCCAGGAGTTGGAGGTTGCTGTGAGCTGTGACACCACAGCATTCTACCCAGGGCGACAGCTTGAGGCTCTGTCTCAAAAAAAGAAAAAAGAAAGAAATCGGAAAATCAGGATACCAAAGACATACAACTTGTAGTTAAAAATTCTCCTCTATCCAAATGAAAACTTGCTTGCATTGGACCTAAAATTATGTATACACAAAACACACATGTATGCGTATACACACGTGTGTATATATGTACAGGTATACACACATACGTACGTGGACAGAAGAGATGTCCTGAAGCCTGGAAAATAGTGAATTTTGTTTGCAATTTGGAATCAAATGATGTGATTGTTTCCCTTTTGGGAACAGAAGAGAATTAGCATGAAGTTCCACCCAGAGGGTGAAAGTTTCCAGGCACCTCTGCTCACTCCTGGTCACCCCTGACTTTGCGGGAGACTGGAGTGGCTAAGCTGGAGTAAGGAGAGCCGGGCCTTCCTACTGCTGGCTCCACTCTGTGCCCTGCGGTTCTTCTCCACCCTTCCACATAGGCACGTGGCCCCAATTTTAAAATGAGGAGGTGCTTGATTGTCTCTGCCCCACCCACTCGGTCCTCTCAATGGTGTGCACATAGAAAGGTGTGTAGTCTGTAGGGTCTACGGCAACAGGGAAAGTGAGGGAAGGAATGAGGCCAGACGCTAAAGACTTTAATGGCCTTGGTCTGGGAGTCACATTGAAGTCAGGCACCTGGAAACGTGGTAGGGGGTGGGTAGCTGGTTCATTCAAACTTGAAGGACCTTGGGAAGAGGAGGCACTGATGCTAACGTAACTACAAAGACAAGAGGGGGCGTGACGGCAGTATCAATGCACACGGACACTGTGCTCACTCGGAGGCGCCTCCGTGGGGAAAGCTGTCACTTGGCAAGAGAAGAGCCTGCAGTGTCAGCACTATATACTTTAGAAGCGAAATGGTCATTTTCACAGATTTACAGTTTGCCTCACCAAATCCCTCTGAGGTAGGTAAGAGGCAGGCGATGTTCGCCCCATTTTACAAATGGGGTAAAGCAAGGCCCAGGACCTGCTGTGGGTCACACCCAGAGATGAAGCAGCCACAGTCAAACAGCAGGTGCTCAGGTGTTCCCTGTCCCTGGCTACACGCAGACTTCCCTAGGAAAGCCTCTCGTCTGAGTAGACCCGAGTTGGCAGGTAACTGGAGGGATGTGAACCGTTTCACTGATCATTTCAGACTCTGATGTACTGGCAGGAAAGGAACCTATCTGGAAGTCAGCGAAAGCCACGGGGCGTGGGAACCCAGGAACAGGGGTACCCCACCCCAGTTAGTACCTGGGTATATTGGGGGGGTGTTGTTTTGTTTTTGCTGTAACACAGAGTTTTAGGGAGAGTCTAGTCGAATTAAAACAATAGATCAGTAAACCAACAAAGGTCCTGAATGTGATGACATCACACCTCTGCAGAGAAGGAGGCCCCACTCTGGCCCATTCCATGTCAGAGCGAATGGAGATGAAGCTGCAGTGTTGTCAGGGGCCCAGGCCTTGGGTGGGAAGAGGGACATGTGTGTGTGCAGGACAAGAATACATTGTCCTGTCCTGTCCTGACTATGGAACGCATGTGCACACACACACATACACTGCAGGCTGCCTTCTTTCCTTTGACCCTAGAATTTACATTGTTTACTTAAGGCTACTGACCAGCAACCCAGCAGTGCAAATACCTGCCCAGAATATTTCTAACTTGACACTGGGCGGTGCCTTTGGTCTTCCAGCACCTCACAAGTCAGAAACCCACACACCTAGCTGTAGCACAAACTCTGTAACCACCTGAGTCCCAGTCAGCAAATTCCAGGCTCAGCTAGGAATCTCGGAATTTTCTAATTTCTACGACTCCAGGCAATATAACAGATGACAATAAACCCCCAGGCTTGCCCAGAAAGCACCCGATATCGATCTGACGGGGGAGGGAATAATGAAGAATACATCTGCATTTTTCAAGCCTTAGCTGCGGACCCCAAGAAGCCTGTTATTTCCCAAACCTGGCAGCTCAAGGGGTATTTCCGAGCAGAGCATGGTGTACACACAATTGCACCTGGACATGGATCAAGCCAAATGGCAGAGCTTCCTGGTCCTTGGTAACCAGTTCCCAGTGGGGGCCCAATGCGAGCGCCAAGAGGTAAATCCTCAGACTAGTGATGGGCCAGATCATTGCTTGGGAGGCTAAGAGTCGGCGAGGGCATGCCTCGTGTCTGTGTCCCACACCCGTGCCACCAGGGCAGGGTGCCACTGCTGGCAGATGCGCCTAGAGCCCAACCCCATCACAGAACCGACTCCTTTGATTCCACTTCTGGGGCACTGGCCACAGGGACAGCGGGGTTCTGGTGTGTCACCAAGGGTGACGTCTCCTCCTCTGACTTGTAGTTTGGGATGGCTTCCACCTTCACTTCACTCAGTTCCTGCTGCCCTTTCTTCATTGCCTTCTGATTCAGGTGGTGGAGAATGCCTGCACCCAGGGCATCCCCTTCTACGTTCACCACTGTGGTGGTCCGGTCCCTGGTGGGGAAAGAAGGCAGATGTCACATCCAGCTTGGATAGGAGCAGCCAGAATGCCATGGAAAAGTCATGACTGTGCACACTTCCAAGGACATAAGCCTTTACTTTAAATTGAATTTCCTTGAATGTTTTTTATTCATATGAAAGTAATAGACCTTCATTGTGGAAAACGTGGAGGAAAGCGAAGTACTCAGAAGCAGACAAGCCACTCACCTGTAGGCCACAGCTCTGAATCGGCATGAACATTACGATCTGTTACACAGTACTTTGCATGTAATAGATGCCATCATATAAAACTTACGTAACTGGGATAATAGTGTGGGTACAGTTCTGGGTCTAGCTTCTCTTTCACTCAGCGTTACACTGTGGGAATCCCCCTTCTTTTTCTCATTTCAACGCTGTCACTACTGGGTGTCAGTCCTCATGTGTTCCATGGTTGTTAACCACCACCTCAGAGAAAAATCGCACTGTCCTTCCCAGAAGCTGACTTGTCTTGCCATAGCTCAGCCCGGGACCCACCCACCCCCCACCCCCCCCAATCCCTGAAGCTCAGAGGCAGTATTGTTCCGATTTTGAAGCAGGGGAGAGCACGTGACCTTCCCTAAAGGCAGTGGAGAGCTGAGGCCCCTGCAGAGGGCAGTCTGGCTGCGGAATCAGAGGCCGGGGTGTCCGGGGGCCTTTGGGTCTGCACAGGAGGCAGCTGGGTGAGGAGGAGACAGGGTGCTGGCCAGCTCAGGAATGGACAACACAAGTGTCTGCTGCACACTCGCCCTCATTGCCCTTGGGGACTGCCATTCCCGACCGCAACGGCCAGGACCCAGGGCCAGGACCTCTCCTGCCTGGCTGCGACTAGCTGGGCCGCGAGTGTCTTCCTTCACTACTGTTTACTAAATGCTGCGCCACAAGCTCAGCGCTCTGTGTGGTAAGCCTGTGCCGCTCACTTAACCTCCACCTCAACCCTGTGCAGCTTCTCTTCGCATTCCTATTTTATAGTCGAGCAGACCAAAGCACGGAACATACATTACACAGTGCAGCTGGGATTTGAACCCTGGCACTTGGGTCGCAGGGCTCATTTTCTTACCCACAAGCTCTGCTGTCTCAACATCCGTACCTCAACTGACCTTCCCTATAAAACAGGTATCATACTATTTCACCTCGGGCTCAGCTCCCATCGCTCACAGGTGACGGCACCAGGAACATACTCCGAGCGTGGCAGGTTTGGACTCGGCCCCGGCCAACTGAACAACAATGGCAACTGCAACAAAAAATGGCCAGGCGTTGTGGCGGGTGCCTGTAGTCCCAGCTACTTGGGAGGCGGAGGCAAGAGAATCCCTTAAGCCCAAGAGTTGGAGGTTGCTGTGAGCTGTGACGCCACAGCATTCTAACTCTGTCCCAAAAAGAAAAGGAAAAAATAATAATATTTCACATCGGCCAAAGGTATCATTCAAGCCAAGGAATCAATCCCCAGAAACTGTTTTCTGTCTTCAGAGGAGCCCTGGGGAAGGTGGTCTGGATCACACTTACTTCCCTAACTCTTCCTAGGCTGAGTCTGAGCCCAAGCCACTCACATAAGCATGGTTCTCTGTCTTCACCAAAAGGCCAGGGACAATGCTTCCTGAAGGACCGCTGCTCCAATAGCTTATTCTGTGCCGCCAACAGCTTCACGGATCCTTGGACTTCCGGACCTGCACTGAGGGCTTTGGCCTTTGATCCTCACTTTGCCGGACACTACTGGCAAGTTCCCAGCAATCATGGCTATTCGTGCATGTTGACAGTCCTTTGGTTCTCATATTGTTTAATTTTTCCTAGCCCTAAATCTTGCCTTGCCAGCTCAAATGCAGGCTCCTTTCTAAGGCAAGGAGTGTGCTTTAAGTTCCTCTGCCTGCCCCAGACCCGGCAGCATCAAGCTCCCAAGGAACTCAGTACAGACTTTTCCTGGTATCCCAAGGACTTGCTACTTACACAATCCAGTCCACAGCCAGGATCAGAGAGAGGTCGTGAGTGGGCAGCCCAATGGCCTCCAGGATGATGGCGATGGTGAGGACTCCTCCCGCTGGCACACCTGCTGCTCCAACGCTGGATGCTGTGGCGGTCACCCTAGGGGACAGGAAAGCAGGTCAGCCATTAACACAGAGCAGGGAGTGGGTGCAAAGAAACGCAGACCTGGCAGCCAGGGCTTAGACACTGGAAACCACACCATCACAGGTTCTGCTGTGAGAGGCAAGGCTGCCGCTGTTAAGCAATAAGTCCCTACTGTTTTTGGTTTTTTTTTTTAACAAACGAGACACTAAGTTGTGGCAAGATTGGTTTTTAAAAGGAAATCACAAGAAAAACCTCAAGTTTTGAACCAGGAAAGAATAAGGAACTTACAGAATCGTGAAAATTTGTCCTGCATTCAGCTCTACATTGTTGAGCTGGGCGATGAACACCGCGGCCACACACTGGAAGATGGCTGCTCCATCCATGTTCACAGTGGCCCCGATGGGGAGAATAAACCGGCTGATCCTTTTGTCTACACCGTTGTTTTCTTCAATGCACTTAATCATAGAGGGAAGGGTTGCTGAGCTACATTGGGAAAAACAAACAGCTAAAGATGGTTAACATGACTCATCTCAAACTCCGGAATACAGCAATTATTCAACACACATAATGCCATCCCTAATTTCTGTCTTTCTTCTCTTGAAATAAGGGAAAGAACGGAACTGTTTCAAAGTTTCTGCCATAACTCCAAAGGATTTAAAATATGACTCCCTGGATTTACTTGGGCTCATCTGCTCCTCATTTCTCAAGACCTACACATTGCCTCTTGGTGGAAAAGGTTGCCAAGAACAAAAACTATTTACTCTATGTATGCATTCCCTCTCTTGAAGACTCTTACCTCAAAAAAAGTAAAACATAAACTATGTTGTTTTTTTTCCCCTTTTAGGCCAAGAAGCAGAAGTGGCTTTGTGAGTTTGGTAGGAAGAATTGAGTAAGCAGAGAAGCACCTGCTCCCTCAGCTGGCTCTGCAGGTTCCATAGAGGTTAGCTGGTGCAGCTGAGAAATAGCTTGGTTTGTTTTTGCCAAGGTCAGAGACACCTCCCTCCCTAATTCTTTTTTTATCACCACCCCTCCTTTTCATACATGTATAAATAACCATCCAGAATGAAAGTAAGCCATGGAGAGGCAAAATGTGCTGCCAGCCTTTAGAAGTTTTCTTTAACATGTTTGGAAGGCCCAATATTTTTTTTGAAGGATGTCCAGTGAATGACCAGATATATCTTTTGGGCTGAATTAGATGATCCCAGAGTATAGTGGACCTCTAGAAAGCTAAGCACACATATCTAACCAAGATGCCTTGGTCTTATTTTCTAATTCACACTTACAGAAAAGAATTGGGCAGAGCCATTCTAGAAACTTCCCTGAAATGCATTTTCCTGAGTTAGGTGGGCTGCTCCCTTTTACTCAGGTAGTCTTCCTAATTAGGGCAGGACCATAGCTGAGATAACTAATGATCTGCCTAATCTCTAAGGAGCAAGAAGAGAGAGAAGGAAATGAAGTAACCTCAGCAGATCAGGAGATGAAACAGAAACCTACTCCATAGACTATGGAAAAGCTGTGGGGCTGATAATTTTAAAAAATCTTATGAGACTGGGCATGGTGGCATGCACCTGTAGCTTCAGCTATTCAGGAGGCTGAGGAGGGAGGACTGCTTAAACCTAGGAGTTGGAGACCAGCTTGGGTAATATAGCAAGACCCCTGTCTCTAAAAAAAAAAAAAAAGAAAGAAAGAAAAAAATCATAAGAGACCAATTTGGAGTTTTCAAGAAATAAAAATATGTCAAGATGCTGATTGTGTATCTACCACTGGGCTCACCTGGCTCCATATTAATACAGTTAGAGCATCTAAGGTCACCCAAAACTCACTCACCTGGAGCAGGTAGCAAATGCTGTTGCAAATGGTGTGACGAGGCCCAGGAGGAATCTGAATGGGTTTTTTCTTGTGCAAACAAAATAAATAAGTGGTAGAACAATTCCTCCATGAATAACGTGGCCCAATATAGATGCAAAGATATATTTCCCCAGGCTGGTCACCAGCACGATGATGTCCTTCATTTCTACGATCTTGCTTCCAACCAGAAACATAATGCCCACAGGTACATACCTAGGGCATAAGCAAAGGGAGCTCATCAGTAAGGGTGGTGAGGCTGGGGCTGGTGATGCAGGCCCCTCCTGATGCAGAATGCGGGGACTTTCAGCTAGGCTACCTTCCTCTCTCCCTAGGATAACCCTCAGGAACAGAAAAGGCTAGGGTATGCCAGCCCTATTTCACAGGCCGTGAGACTGAGTAAAACGAAGATAATCCCTCCCCACAGGTAATGCAGTCAGGACCAAGAATCCAGACTTCTTTCCCCTTGGATAGAGAATGTTCTTAATAGATGGAGGCTACCAACCACACCAACTCCCAGGCAGAAATGCAAAGAACTCACGATCAAAGCCTCTGGGACTGTGAGCTTGACTTTTGGCTTTGCTCAGATTCATTCTGAGAACTTAGAAACACAAAAGACTAATACCTATTTCTCAGAATTGGAGTGATACAAAATTGAGCCAAAGCGGAGAATCTGGTGAAGTTTTAAATTCTTTGTGGATTGGAAAACATGATCCCGTGGGAAAAAGTCATTCACAATGACTCTCTGGGAACACTCCTGGAGCGTGAAGATTTTTTTAAAGGCAGAGTGGGAAGGAATGAATTGTGGGAGCTACAAAGAACAAAAGTCAATTGTTTTGAATTTTGTATAAATTCAGGAAGAATTTTATAACTATCGACTTTATTTGTAAAATTGAATTATATAGGCAATAATGTCATATCGTTCAAACTTCAGGAGTACAAAAAGGCAAAATGTATGACGTCTCCCTCTTGCCTCTGCCCCTCAACCACCAGTTTTTGTCTCCCTGGAGACAGCCAATGTCCCTGATTTCTTGGGTTTTCTTTCTAGAGAAAGCAGTGCTAATAATTTTAAATACTAGAGTAATACACGAATACGTTCTCCTTTCAAAAAATTAAAATATTATAGATTAGACCAAAGTCCTTTTAGGCACCATTCTCAGGCCAAGGCCCTCAGATAGCCACTCCTACTTTCTACGTATACAGACACATAGGTATGTATTTAAATACGTATGTTTATTTTTCACCCTATATTATGTCTTTGAGATATTTTCGTATCAATACATAGACATGTACCTTCTTTTTTTATTGTGGCAAAGCATACGTAACATTACATTTATCATTTTAACCATTTTAAGTGTACAGTTCAATAGCATTAAGTACATTCATACAGTTGTGCAATCGTAACCACCATCTAATGCCAGAACTTTTCCCATTATCCCAAACTGGAACTCTGTTCTCATTAAACAATAATCTCTCATTTCCTCTTCCCCCAGCTCCTGGTAATCACTGTTTTGTTTTTTTGTCTCTATGAATTTGACTATTTTAAGTACATGAAAATGGACTTCTACAGTATTTGACCCTTCGTGTCTGGGTTATTTCACTTAGGACAATGTCTTCAAGGTTCATCCGCATTGCTGCATGCGTCATAATTGCTTTCCTTTTTAAGGCCGAATAATACTCCATTGTATGAGTGTACTACATTTTTTAATTTTTTTTGAGACAGAATCTCACTATGTTGCCATGTGAGCCCTATGGCATCACAGCTCACAGCAACCTCAAACTCCTGGACTTAAGCGATTCTCTTGCCTCAGCTTCCCAAGTAGCTGGGACTACAGGTGCCCACCACAATGCCAGCTATTTTTGTTGTTGTTGTTGCAGTTGTCATTGTCGATTAGATATTGTAGACAATCAATTTCTATTCTGAAGACAATATTTAAAAATAACGAGGCAAAAGTGTCCAAACATCAATCAGTGGATGAATAGATTAAAAAACATAGGCTGGCTCGGCGCCTGTGGCTCAAGGGGCTAAGGCGCCAGCCACGTACACCTGAGCTGGCGGGTTCTAATCCAACCCCAGGGCCCGCCAAACAATGACGGCTGCAACCACAAAATGGCCGGGCACCTGTAGTCCCAGTTACTTGGGAGGCGGAGGCAAGAGACTCACTTGAGCCCAGGAATTGGAGGTTGCTGTGAGCTGTGATGCCCCGGCACTCTACCCAGGGTGACAGCTTGAGGCTCTGTCTCAAAAAAAAAAAAAAACGTAGGCTGGCAACCAAAGCTCAGTGGGTAGGGCTAACCCTGACCCTAACCCAGAAATTCTAGCACATTGACCTGTGGCAAAGCATAAATAACATTACATTTATCATTTTAACCAATGTGCTAGAATTTCTGGGTTAGGGTTAGCTCTACCCACTGATCTTTGGGTGCCAGCCTACATTTTTTGATCTATTCATCCACTGATGGATATTTGGACACTTTTGCCTCATTATTTTTAAATGTTGTCTTTAGAATAGAAATTCCATAGGTTGTTTTGTCATTGTCCTGCTGGTGGATGTTTAAATTGTTTTCATCATTACAAACAATACTGCAAACTGCCTTTTTATGCCCACATGCTTGTGATTTCTAGGTAGAGACTCCAAGAAGTAGAAATGGTGAGTTGCAGGGTGTGCAAACTTTAAATTTACTACTCAGATACTGCTTAATTGTTCTCCAATGTGGCAGTTTCAACTCACATTCTCAGCAGCAAACCAGGAGAATAATCCTCCTTCTGTACCAGCGGTTCTCATCTGGGGATGATTTTGCCCCCAGTGGATAATTGGCAATGTCACAATTGTAGAGGAACAGTGCTACTAGCATGTATTAGGTGGAAACCATGATGCTGCTGAAGTCCTTACAGTGTACGAGAAAGCCCCCCACAGCAAAAAATGATCAGCCCCAGTGCCAAACATGCCATGCCTTTATCAATGCCTCATAAAACCAGATTTTCATTTCCTGGATGTCTAATGAGTTTGGGCATTCCTTTAAATGTTTCCTGGTCATTCAGGTTTCCTCTTCTCTGAATTGCCTGCTCACACACTTTGAAAATTTTCTAATAGTTTATTTAGTCTTTTTTCTTTTACAGTAATCACAACTCTTTATTTCTATGTATATAGTATGTTTATATATGTACATATTTATACATATGGTTTTTTTTTTCAAGTGTCTTGACTTTTAACTTTGAAGTATCTTTCATATGCAGACTTTTTATATTTTGATGTGGTCAAATTTAGCAGCTTTTTATGGCTTTTGCTTTTTATATTTTGTTTAGGAAGACTTTCTCTACCCCTATATTTCTTTCTAACATCTTCACAGGATTACCCTTTTTTGTTCTTTTCTTCCTTCCTTCCTGGTTAGATTAGTCCAGGAGAAGGCAGCATAAGTTTTGCAAATAAAGTTTTATTGGAACATAGTCACACTCATCCATGTTGGAAGTGTTCATGGTTGCTTTCCTCCTATAGGGGCACAGTTGGGTAGTCACTATAGAGACTATATGGAATGCACAGCTTTCTGAGCCTGAGTTTAAGCCTTCTCAGTTATTTCTGTGAATAGCATAGGGTAGGAAGGTGCTTTGACTTTAGAGCAGATAATCGGGGAAGAAATCAGAAAGAACTACTGCTAAGGATTCCTCCCATACTTGGTTGAGATCTCATTACCAATTAAAGCATTTAAAACACCAGTTCTGTGGAATATGCACTTTCTCCCACGGCAGTAAGACTCGCAGCAGGAGCTGCCTTACCAAATACCTACTGATGGTGCTCTTCAGTACGCCAAACTGAAGGGATGACTAAATTGGTGTCCAGATTGAAAACAAATGTCCTAATATGGGGATATCACTTTTTTTATTATTTATTTATTTTTTCAAGACAGAGTCTCAAGCTGTCTCCCTGGGTAGAGTGCCATGGCATCACAGGTCACAGAAACCTCAAACTCTTGGGCTCGAGCGAGTCTCTTGCTTCAGTCTCTCAAGTAGCTGGGACTACAGGTGCCCACCACAACACTGGCTATTTTTTTGCTGCAGTTGTCTTTGTTGTTTTAGCAGGCCTGGGCTGGGTTCGAACCCGCCAGCCTCGGTGCATGTGGCTGATGCCTTACCCACTGAGCTACAGGCACCACCTGACATCAATTTCTTTAGTCCAAACTTTGGAAGGACTTTAGACTAAAGTATACAAGCCAAGGAAAGGACTTGAGAGCTGATAAAAAAACTTTTTCTTTCCCAAAACATCAGTTCTCTCCCTACACCAATGGCATGTTTGCAGTGACAGAGTCAGCTTTGAGAGTGTCGTGTTGAATGATAGAAACACCACTGGTGGGGGCTCTATCCTTGGCCTCCCACTCAATTTCAAATCCCCTAACATCAGTCCACCTGTCACCCAACTCTATCTGAAAGAGTAAAGTTCTGGGATCTTTAAGTCTTGACAATAAGAAAAATGCTTTTGGGTGGCACCTGTGGCTCAAAGGATTAGAACCCCAGCTCCATATGCCGGAGGTGGCGGGTTCAAACCCAGCCCTGGCCAAAAAACTGCAAAAAAAAAAAAAGAGAGAGAGAAAAGTGCTTTGAGCATGACAGGACAAATTATTTCTTAATAACTAATGGGTAGAAGTTGAAACCCACAGGAGTCGGCTTTGGGTAAAACAGTAGGATAAAGTTATGGGGGAATGCTACCAGGATTGACATGATTTCTGAGAAGCTACTTTGAGGAAGGTGGCCATAGTTTTTACTTTTCAGCCGGGAATCAATCTCATGGCCTTTCTTTCTTTCTTTATTGTTGGGATTCATTGCGGGTACAAAGAACCAGGTTACATTGATTGCATTTGTTAGGTAAAGTCCCTCTTATAACTGTGTCCTGCCTACAAAAGGTGTGTCACACCATGATCCTCCAACCCCTAATCTAATGGTTTTTAATGAACAATCATCCTTTCATTGCTATTACACAAGGACACATTTATGAATTAAAAACCTACTGAAAGAAAACCATTCCAAGTTTATATATGTGTGGAGTAAAGATGGACTTGCTCTCCAGGCTGTGAAATACTATAGTAAAGGTTCCTTTGAAGCTTGAAGTCTACCGACCATCTTAAGATAATTGAGCCTTGGCCAGGTGTGGTGGCTCACACCTATAATCCTAGCAATCTGAGAGGCAGCGGTGGGAGGATCCTTTGAGTTTCAGACCAGCCCAAGCAAGAGAGAGACCCTGTCTCTACTAAAAGTAGAAAAATTAGCTAGGCATGGGTGTTGTAGTCTCAGCTACTCAGGAGGCTAAGGCAAGAGGATCGCTTGAGTCTAGGAGTTTGAGGTTGCTGTGAGCTAGGCTGATGCCATGGCACTCTACCTAGGGCAACAGAGTGAAACTATGTCTCGGGGGGAAAAAAAAAAAAAAGTCTGGGGCACAGTGGCTCACCTCAGCCCAGGTATTTGAGACCAGCCTGGGCAAGAGTGAAACCTCCTCTCTACTACAATTAATAGAAAAACCAGCTGGGTGTTGTGATGGACACCCATAGTCCCAGCTACTTGGGAGGCCGAGGCAAGAGGATCACGTAAGCCCAGGACTTGAGGTTACTGTGAGTTATGATGCCTCTGCACTCCACCTAGGGTGACAGAATGAGACTGTCTCAAAAAAAAGCCCATAAATTAATCAAGGCGATAAAACCACCTAAAGGAGTGTCTAATCTGCATCTTGTAGGTGCATGCTGATATTGTAAGGATTATTTTTGTTTGTTTTTTTTTTGCTTATCTGTGGTTTTGGATATCACAAAAAATCTATATGGACCTTTTGTTTTTATAGTTTGGAGATGGAGTGTCACTTTGTCACCCTGGGTAGAGTGCTATGGCATCATAGCTCATAGCAGCTTCCAACTCTTGGGCTTAAGCGATTCTCTTCTGGCTTTTTTTTTTGGCCGGAGCTGTGTTTGAACCCACCACCTCCAGCATATGGGGCTGGCACCTTACTCCTTTGAGCCACAGGTGCCGCCCAAGGCTTTATTTATTTATTTATTTATTTATTTATTTATTTTTTTAAGAGATGGGGTCTCACTCTTGCTCAGGCTGGTCTCAAACTCCTAAGCTCAAGCAATCCTCCCAGCTTGGCCTTTTTTTTTTTTTTTTTTATTGTTGTTAATCATGTTTCGTTAGTGTTTGTATATTTACTGTGTGGCCCAAGACTCTTACTTTTCCAATGTGTGACAGAAAAGGAAAAAAAGGTTGGACACCTCTGCCTCAAGGGGTCAGTGTGGGCACTAAGGATGTGACTGGTAACTCTGATGTTTGCCTGGTTCTTTGAGGTCCTGAAGAAGAGGAGAAACCAACTCCACTTCCATCATCCCCAGGACCATGATTGGCCTGTGCTCATACCCAGCACTTGGCCAAGTAGCCCCACAGGGGTGACCTAGAACAGCAAAGCTGGGTTCTTTTTTGGATGGTGGGAGATGTGAGAGGGAGAGTACTCACCACATAATCCATGACACCAGCACCATCGTCGCCTCATTGAAGGCATTGAAGAAACGGATGAGCTCTTCCCCTTCAGAGCCTAGTTTCTTTAGGGCCACGCCCAACACCAGTGCAAAAAGCACCAATCCTAAAATGTTCATCCCTTCAATCTCGGTGCCAGTGGGGACCTGGAGAATCAGAGGGATAGCACGATCCAGGTTTACAGCAGATCAGTGACAATTAACGATGGACACGTTTGCTTGGTGTTTCCACCAGACTGAAACACTGTGGCGAGAGTAAGAAAAGGCTTATATTTTCCTAAACTTACAGTGATCTCACAAATAAAAGGTGGGAAACTCGAGGGAAGATGGAATCTGAGGATATGGTGAGTCAACAAGCAAAACTTTTTTTCTTTTCTTTTGAGAGAGATTCTCACTTTGTCTCACTTTGTCTAGAGTGCTCAGTTACTTGGGTCAGGTGATTCTCTTGCCTCAGCCTTCCAAGTAGCTGGGACCACAGGCATCAGCCACAACGCCTGGCTATTTTTAGAGACAGGGTCTCACTCTAGCTCAGGCTGGTCTTGAACTCCTGAGCTCAGGTGATCTGCCTGCCTCAGCCTCCCAGAGCCAACAAGAAAAACTTTCACCTAGTTGTGAACTCTGAAAGCTGTTTAAAATGGGATAGGTTAAAGCAGAAAGTAGTGAGTTCCTGTCATTTAGTATATACAGGTAGGGGTTGGACAACCACATCCATGGGTTGCTTTTAAAGGAAGAGCTGATTGGTCAAAAGTTCCTTCAATCATGGGGCTGGGTTTGGTGGCTCAGGCCTGGAATCCTCGTACTCTGGGAGGCCGAGGCCAGTGGATTGCCTGAGCTCACAGGATTGAGATCAGCCTGAGCCAGAGCAAGACCTCATCTCTAAAAATAGCCGGGCATTACAGTAGGCGCGTGTAGTCCCAGCTACTTGGGAGGCTGAGGTAGGAGAATCATTTGAGCCTAAGAGTTTGAGGTTGCTGTGAGCTGTGATGCCACATCACTCTACCAAGGGTGACATAGTGAGACTCTGTCTCAAAAAAAAAAAGTTCCCTCAAATCATGACTGTAACTTTGTCGCCTGTTAACACTCCTACAGGGACCTCCTAGCTGACAAACTTCATAAAAGATTTTTCAGAATCAACGCAGACTTTTTCAGGATACTCTTTCCTATACCACTGACTTAAAATATATAGGCATAATGTATTCTTTATTTTTCTAGCAATTCTGACTCTCACTGCTGCAAGCATATATTTGACAAAAATCTTATCCTATCAAAACATGTTATAAAATTCCAAATGGGAAACATATATCAGCATGGTAAAAACAGAAGGAGCAGTTCTAAGTTCTAAACCTGGCTTCTGGGATTAACTCATTTCTCAGAGCTTCAGTTTCTTCACCTACGTATGATGAAGTGAACTGGACTAAATTAGTAGCTTCCAACTTTTCTTTTTTTTTTTTTTAGAGACAGTCTCACTTTGTCGCCCTTGGTAGGGTGCCATGGCCTCACAGCTCACAGCAACCTCCAACTCCTGGGCCTCGGCGATTCTCTTGTCTCAGCCTCCCGAGTAACTGGCACCCACCACAACGTCCAGCTATTTTTTGGTTGCAGTTCTGCCGGGGCTGGGTTTGAACCTGCCACCCTCGGTATGCTCACTGAGCCACAGGGGCTGCCCTCCAACTTTTTTTTTAACGCAGAATTTTTCCTTCAATCAAAGAAAGGCTGGTAGGCTCAGCGCCTGTGGCTCAAGCGGCTAAGGCGCCAGCCACAAACACCTGAGCTGGTGGGTTCAAATCCAGTCTGGGCCCGCCAAACAACAATGACAGTTGCAACCAAAAAATAGCCGGGTGTTGTGGTGGGCACCTGTAGTCCCAGCTAATTGGGAGGCGGAGGCAAGAGACTCGCTTGAGCCCAGAAATTGGAGGTTGCTGTGAGCTGTGATGCCACAGCACTCTATCCAGGGTGACAGCTTGAGGCTCTGTCTCAAAAAAAAAGAAAGGCTGGTAGAACTCAGAGGCCCTCAGCTCTGGGGATAGTGAGGGGTTCGTGTGGGGTGGGAAGAGGACAGAAGTCCTTTCTTCCTCCCATGACAGTTCTGGCACAGTGGGAAAATCACTGGACTGAGCAATAGTCCTGGAGGTCTCCCATCCCCCACAGCTCCGTCACAAAAGCTGGAACCTAGCTCAGTACCTGGTAAACAATAAGTACTCAAAATTACCACAAATTTCTTTTTAAAGTCTTTTAGAAAAGTCTTTTCTAATTCCTAAATTACCTAAGAGACACTCATGATTTACACGAAATGTACCAAGATCCATAGACTCATGTGTACAAGAACTCATAGTATGGTGTTTTATTTCCTTTCAACTACTCATAATGAAAAGTTTGAAATATAATAGAAAAGTTGAAATATAAAACGATGATCGCCACATGTGGTGTTTTTGTTTATTATTGGTACATATTACTTACAGGGGAGTGGTAGTAATAGATGTGTCTGCTTTGGAGCCTGACTTTCCCCACTTTCTAGCTTGTTTAAGTTTAGGTAAGTTACTTATCCCTTCTGTGCCTCAGTTCCCCATCTATAAATTGGAGATAATAGCAGTAGCTAATAAATATGTAAGGTTGCTATGAAGATTAATTATTTGCCATTTTAGAAAATTGTGTCACCAAAAGCCAAAGTGCCTGTAATAGCCAAGTCACTAATATAACATGTGATGTCTGCATTGTTGCTGTTGCATTCAGGGTGATTCTATATTCAGATACAAAAATATTTATTATTGTTAATAATATATTTAATATAGTAATATGATAGCATTTTGCAATTATTTCAAAATGTGCAAAAAAGCAAAACAGTGTCAACAATGTTTAGTTGAATTCTGACTTACTACTTTTAAACCCAAATGTATTCATTCCAAGTGATACAACTGTATCACTGTGAACTGTAAACTTCATTAGGTCTTCTAGTATAGTTGTACATGGAGAAATATGGATTATTTTATTATAAATTATTTTTATTTCTCCCTTTTGTTGATTTTTCAAAAAAGTTATATATGCAGGGATAGGTTAAACCACCTGCTGATTACCTTTTAGGACCATAGATGGGATGTTATCAAATGTTTTATGGATCCTCTGAGGATCCCAGTGCTACAAGTACAATGTGACCTGTGACCACGTTGGCACCTAACCAAGGGAGCAAAGCTAGCTGTGTGCTTCAGATAGTCCACTTGAACCTCAAAGTTTTCAACCAGCTGAGAAAAAGACACATCATGTCATGATCTTTAAATTAAGAAACATTAGCTGTTTCATACATATTCTTCACAAGTGACCTCACAAAGAAAGAACTTTACCTTTTCATGGGTTACGTTTCCAGAACTGGTGTTGTGGGTCACCACCTTATAATCGGTCGCATACTGTGATCAAGAGGAAGGAAGACTGCTGTTAGCGTGCAGGTGAAGACTGACCCAGAAGACTGAGGGCATTGCTGGGCCTCTCGCTACTTCTATCATTATTTAAATGGGGTGTTCTGGGCCTTCCTCAATTGGTTGGCCTGACAAGGGCCGCTGAGAACTGTATAAAAGTTACATTTAAATCGAGGCAGCACGAACTTCAAGAGGCCTCTGGGTTACTTAAGGGCCCCAAGGAGACAGGGAGTATTTCCTTGTTTCTTGGGCAATGAATGGTTTGGTGGACAAGTTCAGCACAATTTCATGCTGCTAGTTTGTTATTTCAAAACAGCCTGCTATTAATACCTCATTATTTGAATAACCCTGGCAGTAATTCCATAATGCCCAAGTTCACTTTTCAATGTGTCATTTTATTTTCATTCATTTATGTCCCGCTTTGTTCCAGAACTTATTTGAGCATGACTGTTCTTTAGCATCTGTTTCTCATTTGGTTTGAGCCTCCACTTTGCAAAGCCAGGGACACGAGGCAAGGTGGCATTTTCTGGCTGAGTATTCTGGGAGACTGACTTATCAGAAGTGAGACATCTCTCCATCTTCGGTCCTGTGGTTGACCTCACGTGCTTCTGCACAGTGCACACAAGCATCTCCTGTGGCAGCATGTGCTATTGTGTGGAATCAGTTAGAACACGGTCCTTCCTGACCCCTTCCAGGGCACCTGGCCCAGAGGCGTCAGGAGGAGCCCGCTAGGACGTCCAGATCGAAGGCCTGCTTTGTGCTGCCTCTGATGAGCTCTGGCTTCTCTCAGCTTTGACTTATTGAATTTACAAAAAGGTAGAGATGTTCGGCTGTCCCCTGATCCAGGGTGGCAGGGGGAAATAAACCATATTCAACCCTCTCAGTGACTGGCATTTAAAGCCCCATAAATCTACTTGTTTCTCCTGTGTCACATTATATATACAATCCTGTGCTTACATGCAGTTTAAAAAAACAAAACAAAAATGAGAGGTTATAAGTGGAAACAGAAAACTATTTATAGAAACAATCAAATTAGATTAATTTAGACCAATCTATTCCTTCTCTGTGTAAAGAATGGCCACAGGACTGTTACTTGCATCATTATAAAAAATAGGAGAAAACCAAAAACAACATGAATGTCCGTCAACAAGGAAAATAATGATAGAGGTAAATTATGTTGTACTCATGCAGTAGAACACTCTAAGCCAATACAATATACAAATATATATATTTACTGATATGAGAAAGTAGAAGCAATATGTTAGTATGTGTACATACTAACGATATGTTTATGCTTCTTTTAAAAATGTTGTGTACACATGCACAGAAAAAACTAAGAAGGTATATCAAAATGTCAATAATAAGTCGCTCTAGGTAGTAATTTTTCTAATTACTTTAGGTAGTGGGTAATTTTTGTTTTCTTACCTCTACAACCAGAAAAAGAAAAAACATTAAAAAAAAATTCTACAATATTTAAGACATCCCCAAAATGTGATTTGATGGTATTTCTTAGATGATATAAAATAATTTGGGAACCAGTGAAACAAGTTTTATTTGTTCAGTCTTTTTTGTTGTTGTTGTCTTTTTACTCCAGGTACCGCTCTATAAAAATTTAGGCCAATGTTATCAAGTTTTGTTAACAACACCATCCCCCCCCTTCTACCTTGCCTAACTCCATAGTGATGATTTCCACATCTCCTACATCAAAGTTTCATATCTTTAGCAAAGTATCAAGCCTTACCGTCCGGAAAGCTGCAACCACAAGATTTGAGGGAAACAAGTTTCTGTTGGAAAAGAAAGCATTTCATCAGTATTCTTAAAATTCATCGTGCTAATGTTGGCTTTCTGATGTCGACTGCTGAAGGCCTAACATAATGCTCTCTCTCCCTGCATCCCCAGCAGATACTGTGGTCTTTTGCTTGATCTAAGAAGCCAAGTGTGCCTGTGCTGCTGAGCCACAACAGATACTGTAGGGGCACCGCTTCCCACCCTTGTCTTCCTCACGGTGCTCCCTGACATTTAGGATTAACTGTCCAACCAAACCATGTAACAGCATTTCTCCTTTTACCTAGAGCAGCGGTTCTCAACCTTCCTAATGCTGCAACCCTTTAATACAGTTCCTGTGGGTCGTGACCCACAGGTCGAGAACCGCTGACCTAGACGTTAAGCCCCACTTAACTTCACTGTGGAGTGGTACCACCCACCTGTGTAATCCAAGGGAGTTATTGTCAAAATAATTGAGAAGCATTCCTGGAACTGGAGAAGAGTGGGTGGGGAAGTGCTAGTGCAAAGAGCAGCAACGTCCTGTACAATGAATTGTCCCAAGGCCCTCACATGTCCTGCATGACGTCCCACATGATATGGATAACCTTTATTTAAAGTCACCTGAGCCCTACACTAACTCCAAAATGAGGTGGTTTTTGTTGCACAATTTGAACATACACTGATTTTTTTTCTAGAAATGCAACCATTGTGTAAATTAGGGGGTGTTTTTTTTTTGTTTTGTTCTGAACATTTCCAAGAATTGCTCACCTTCCTGGAAAATCATGCCGCCAATGATAAGTTGAAGTATCTGTGTTCTTAATTCCATATCGCAGTGTTAAGTATCGATCTACCTTTATAGGTATCTCATTGGTGCCAATTCTAAACTCAGGAGCAAGCTTCCAACCACTTTGTTTTAGAGGATTTACATGTTGAATCACATCATTTTTATTATAATTCTTTTCCTTTTATCTTTTATATTAGTTAAGTCATATTAATGTTTTAAAATTATATGGACAGGTAAATGCTATTTATAGGTTTCATTTTAGAATGAAGGCTTTTTTTTTTTTTTTTTTGCATTTTGGCCAGGGCTGGGTTTGAACCCGCCACCTCTGGCATATGGGGTTGGTGCCTTACTCCTTTGAGCCACAGGCACCTCCCTAGAATGAAGGCTATTACAAAACATTTGTTATAAAAGGAGGGTAATACAGCTGATTGAGCCCAACAGGCAAATCATTTTTATGAAGAGTCTCCTATGGGTCTGCTTCTGTGTAGGATGCTGGTCTTGATATACAAGAAATCACATTCCAGCTGACAGTACATTTGTTCTGTCCACTTTCTGAAAGAAGAGTAAGTCTAGAAGAATAAAAGAGTCTGAATTATCCCTTACAATTTGTTCCAGACTAATCCACTAATTCTTACTTCCGGGGTTGAGTAGTTCACCTAGTAGTAAAATCTCTGGGCAACTATTTGCAGTGCATTGGATTTCAGAGGAAAGCAGGTCTGGCTGCAACCCAGCTGTGGCAGGCAAAGTCTAAGATGGGCTCCTGTTGTTCACACCTTTGTGTCATCCTCCTTGAGTGTGGGTAAGGCTTATGACTTGCTTTTAATCAACAAAATGCAGCAAAGGTGATGGGATGTCACATCCATGATGTGGTTACATAAAATTGCTGCTTCCATCTTGCTAGCCAACTCTTCTTATTGTTTTCTAGGCTTGCATGTTTTGATGAAGCAAGCTACTATGTTGGTAAGGCCCTCATGACAAGAAACTATGGGTGGCTTCTAGCCAACAGCCAACAAGGAACTAATGATCCCAGTCCAAATTTCAAGGACCTGAGTTCTGCCAACAGCCACATGACCTTGGAAGTGAATCCCTCCTCAGTTGAGCCTTCAGATGAGACCTCAGCCCTGGTTGACACATTGGTTGCAGTCCTGCAAGATACTCAGAAGCAGAAGAGCCAACTAAGCCATGCCTGGATTTTGGACCCCAGAGATACTGTGGGATTAAAAAAATGTATGGAATTTCAAGCTGCTAAATTTGTGGTAATTTGTTATGTAGCAATAGATAATTAATACACCAACCAACAAAGTTAATGAGATGCAAAAATGACGTCATTAGAACACTTGGGGTACTCTCAAAAACTTGCTAGCATTTAGATGCTGCAGCACAGCATTCCCCAAACTTGTCTATGAAACTTGAATTGCTATGAATGATCTTAGAGAATACCTGCAAGTACATGCCTGCATTTAATCAGAAAAAAGTAATCTTTAACAGAATTTATTGTTGCAAAATTGTGCTCAGAAATTTGATTCTTATCACAGGAACATTTATTTTTAAAAAATGTAGAAACAGGCTCGGCGCCTGTGGCTCAGTGGGCTAAGGTGCCAGCCACGTACACCTGAGCTGGCAGGTTCGAATTCAGCCCGGGCCCGCCAAACAACGATAGCTGCAACCAAAAAATGGCCGGGTGTTGTGGCAGGCACCTGTAGTCCCAGCTACTTGGGAGGCAGAGGCAGGAGACTCGCTTGAGCCCAGGAATTGGAGGTTGCTGTAATCTGTGATGTCACAGCACTCTATCCAGGGTGA
>CAUYON010170771.1:0-22589 GCA_963573935.1 Arctocebus calabarensis
GATTTTGTCCCATGTGTGATGTGGATAGAAAACATTCAAAATCTAACATAACTTAAATAAGTTTATTCTGAGCCAAGTTTGAGGATCATGGCCCAAGGCCATGCCCAAGAAGTCTTGAGCAAGGGTTACATAGCTGGGTTACAGTTTGATTTTGTGCATTTTAAAAAGACAGGAGTTTCCACACCTTTCGGGGGCAAAACACAATTGTAAGAGGGACTTTTCCTAACAAATGCAACCAGTGTAACATGGTTTCTTATACCCTCAATGAATCCCCAACAATAAAATAAATAAATTAATTAATTAATTAAATTAAATAAAGGACAGGAGTTCCATGTAAAGTCATTAATCAATATGTGGAAGGTGTATATTAGTTTGACTCAAAAAGGTGGCACATTTTTGAAGTGGGGCTTATAAGTCATAGGTGGGTTTTAGGGGTTCTTATTAATAGTTGACAACTGGCTGAAAGAGTTAAGCTTTGTCCAAAGTGCTGGAGTCAGGAGAAAGGAATGCTTAAGATTAGTTTCTGCTGGGTGGCTCCTGTGGCTCAGGGAGTAGGGCGCCTACTCCATATACAGGAGGTGGTGGGTTCAAACCCAGCCCCAGCCAAAAACTGCAAAAAAAAAAAAAAAAAAAATATATATATATATATATATATATATAAGTAACTGGTAGGATCCTTGAGTTAAGTAAAGGATTTGTCTATCATCCATGTGATCCAATACCAGAATCAAGTTGGGAAGTAGACCATTGATTAACAAAACCTATTTAGTGAGATTTTATCATTTATAGGTGTGACTCACCAGGTCTCTTAGAAAGGAATTTGGGCAAAATAAAAAGGTCAGAGTTCAGACCTCAGTGGTAGGAATAAGGGTCTTTCTCAGGAACTGCATTGAAGTTTTAGAAGTAACTCTAGCTGTTATAAAGTAGGACTGAGTGTGGTAAGAGATGCGCAGATGATATAGCTTAATGTCATAATCTAGGCTCAATATAACATCTTAGAAGTGAGTGATAGTTGATTATTAAAAAAAATTTCTAAAGAAAGATAAAATTGGTTTAATGTAAATAATAGTGAAATTTAAGAAGGCAATAGAATTGAATGGAAACCATGTTTTTTCTTTTTCTTTTTCTTTTTTTTTTTTTTAATATGTTAACTGGAGGGTTGTCTTTGTATATAAAATATCAGAGGGTAGTCAGATGTCAGATGGTCAAAAGGTAAATTTAATAATGGCCACTAAATGTGTCCAGGTTCTAATCCCTGGAACCTATGCCATTTACTTTATATGGTAAGAGGGACTTTGTTAGTATGATTAAGTTAAAGATCTTAAGAACATCCTTGTAGATTGTCTCTGTGGGTCCTAAATATAATGGCAAGTATCCTTATCAGAGGGAGGTGGAGAGAGAGATTTGAGAACAGAAGGTGGAAATCTGGGTACAGACCCATCCATGCTGCACAATTGACTATAAATGTAGAGGAAAAGGTGAGTATAGACCAGGCTCCAGAAGCAGAAAAAGGCGAGGAGACATGGTGTCATAGATATTTTTATCATCAAAGTGAACATATGACCTCTTTGTATCCTAACATAAAGAGGAGTAGATGTTTGACTTTATACCCTAAATCTCTCTTATCAATAGTATTTATTCTAAGCCATGACATTTTTTTTCTTTTTTACTTTTTTTTTTTGAGACAAATTTTCACTTTGTCACCTTCAGTGGAGTGCAACAGTGTCACAGCTCACAGCAACCTCAAACTCTTGAGTGATTCTCTTGGCTCAGGCTCCCACGTAGATGGGACTACAGGCGCCCACCACAATGCCTGGCTATTTTTTGTTGTGGTTGTCATTGCTGGTTAGCTGGCCTGGGCTGGGTTCGAACCTGCCAACTTTGATGTATGTTGCTGGCGCCGTAACCACTGTGCTATGGATGCCGAGCCGTAAACCTTGACAATTTTAATTGATTATATTTCACTCCTGAAATAAAAGCATCAGAACTGTCAAACTGTTACTGAAAACTCAGCATTTGGGAGAGGAAGAAAAGAACAACTATTCTACTACCTGGGTCTGGATCTTAGGCAGATAAACAAACTTTAACATTTTTTTTTTTTCAAACTTTAACTTTTTGAGGCAGAACTGGGAAGGAAGAATGAGAGAACTGGAGCGTTCTTTAAGGAGTTCAGTATATCCAAGTGCCATATTTTGGGATAAAATATTTCTATTAATAGTCTCTGAGAAGGGACACTAAGAAAAGGGCTTTAAGGGGGTTGGGAGGAAAACCTGGTCTGCAGAACCAGGAAGTCTGGAGGGCTCATAGAATATAGGTCTGAATATAGGTGACCGATAGGAAGAGAAAGTCTAAGGCCAGTGGAAAAGGGCACTACTGCCTGGAGGGCTGAGAAGTGCATAAAGACTTGCAAACAATCTCAAGTGAAAAGGGTATTTATAGGCCTTTGGGTCTTATCTCAGTCATATTTTCTCCTTCTTGAGAGAAACCCACTTCCAATTCTCTTTGTAAGTGCTCTAAACTTTCTCTTTGTACTTCCTAAATAAAATTTCTCTTTGGTATGCTGAAATTTGTGCAGGTTACTTTTGCTTTCTGTGTCCACTGACTGAGCTGCTCTAGTTTTATTTTCAGTTTCCTCTCCCTTTTGCTTTCAATTACCACCATGCCTCCATTGAACTTTCAAGTTCAGCTAAGTAATCAAACCAGGTCAACTGGCTTTGGGGAACTGGGATCCCTGACCCCCAATAATTCTCATCAAAACCTAAAGTAATTTCAATTAACCAGACAGAATTAAATTTCATGCCATTTTGTACCTATTTTTCAACCTAGTAAAATGGACATGCATTCTGAATGGATGCTTCCCAAACTAAATGCACAAGTAAAAACACATACCTATATATTCACATACATGATTTTTAGAAGCTATTAGATTACCAAAAACTTCCTGAAGTATCTATTCATTACTGAAGATAGAACTTGCAACAAAAACTTTCAAGCTATAGACTCCTCTGTTGATTGAAAAGAAGCCATACTTTGTAAAATAATTTAAAGATGTTTATTCTGCACCAAATTTGAGGCGCATGACCCAGACCATACCCAAGAAGACTTGAGCAAGTAGACTCATGGTGGTGGGGTTATAGTTTGGTTTGATACATTTTAGGGATACAGGAATTGCAGTGAGGTCATAAATCAATATGTGGAAAACATACATTGGTTTGGGTCAAAAAGATGGGATATCTAGAAGGAGGGGCTGACATGTTATAGTGAGGTTGAAAGATTCTTCAGCTGACAATTGGCTGAAAGAGTTAGGCTTTGTCTAACAAACAAGAACTCAGTGAAAAGGAATGCTTAAGACTAAAGGTCTGTTAATCAGAGACAAAGGACAGCTTAAGAGTTTTGTTATGTGTATTGGTGACCTGTAGGTGTCTTGCATAACCTAATGCCTGTTAGAGTCACAGAGGATACCTCTAAAAAGGGTAGGGGAGCATTACAAGGCATGTCTAATCTACTTTCTCATGGTTAGCATCTCAGTTTTAGGGATCCCCTTGACCAAAACGGGGTCCAGTTAGTCATGATAGGGGGAACCTTAAGATTTTACTTTAGTTTACAACTTTACAGTCCAGACATTTCTAATACATATGTTCTGTTTCAGTAATAGTTCCATTTACAGGTATATCTTAAAATATATGTCTTAAAATATTTCTGCCCAGGAAAAAAGTAATCAAGGAGAATGTAAAACCAACAGCCCTGCCAATATACTTTGTAAAAAATCCAAAATAGATGGGGCCCATACTACAGTGGTTATACAACTGGGCTGGCGGTTTCAAACCTGGCCCGGCCAGCTAAAATGAAAATGACAACTGCAAAAAAAAAAAAAAAAGCTGGACGTTAGGGTGGGCGCCTGCTATCCCAGCTACTTGTGAGGCTGAGGCAAGAGAATGGCTTAAGCCCAAGAGTTTGAGGTTTCTGTGAGCTGTGACACCATAGCACTCTACTGAGGGTGACAGCTTAAGACTCTGTCTCAAAAAAAAAAAAAAAAATCTAAAATACCTGTGATATAAAAAAAATAGTGATGACTTTAATTCAAAAATTAAATTTGGGTGGTGCCTTGGTTCAGTGAGTAGGGTGCCCACCGCATATACCGAGAGTGACAGGTTCCAGCCCAGCCCCAGATAAACTGCTACAAAAAACTAGCCAAGCATTGTGGCGGGTGCCTGTAGTCCCAGCTACTTAGGAGGCTGAGGCAAGAGAATCTCCCAAGCCAAGAGTTGGAGGTTGCTATGAGCAGTGACAACACAGCATTCTATGGAGGGTGATAAAGTGAGACCCTGTCTGAAAACAAACAAACAAAAAATGTAAAATTCACATGAGTACTGATGATTCATTTAGACTTAGCAAATTGTGATTTTCTTTTAAATTTTGTAATAGTGCTTTATTTAGAATCAAACACCAGTGTTTAAATGCTCTTACTTTATTCTATGATTAAAACTTATGTTAGGAAATATATTATTATATTTAATATTAATATATTAAAATATATATTTAATATATGTAACATATTGGACAAATAGATCTGTAAACATCAGGTATTTTATGGCCTTTCATGGTCAATACTATGATCGTCGCATATGAGCATTATAGTAATTCTCAAGCAAATACTTAAGTAGCTCATTTTATTTGTTTTGTTCACTAAAATACCTCAAACACCTGGCATGCAAATCATATAATACATATTCAGTTAGTACTCATGGAAATTTTAAATAGACTATATGAATTTCCTCTTGCTTCTATTAATAGTTTTTATTTGTTACCCTGAGCATAAGAATGAATGGCTTTATGTAGAATTCATTTCTATAATAATATTAATAGAAATTATTAATGTTATTAATATTCTTAATATATACTTCCCATGCCTCTGCTTCTTAAAGACAGAGACTAAATTTATATTCTTTTGCATATACTCAAGAGCAAAAGATAAAGCTCAGATTTTGCCAATTTGTTTGCTAGTGTCAGCCACTGTGATAGGAAATTTCCCAAACATTCACTTTAAAAATATAAAATATTTTGCCAACAAGTATTAAATACAAATTAACACTTGTGAATATTCTCCATTTGTTTCTGAAGTCAAGTGGGGCTGCCTACCACCTGAGAATCAAACAGGAGAGGCCAGTGCTGGTGAAGAAAAATTTATTTAAGTGCCAGTAGCCTAAGGAGATGGCGGACCTTTGCTCCAAGGACACCTTCTCTCCTTCGCTCATTGGGCAAAATTAGAAAGAGCAGGGGCAGAGGGTGACAGAATGCGAGCTTTGTGCAAGTCATCATGACTTGATCTGCAGTTACAGGGTGGATCTTCTTATCAGCTGTCCATGGTTTGCCTATTGAATACTCTTTTTTATTTTCTGGACACAGGTTTTGCTTTTTCACACAGACTAGAGTACAGTCATGACATTCGAGCTCATTTCAAACTCAAACTTCTGGGCTCAAGTGATTCTCCTCTCTCAGCCTCCAGAGTAGGTGGGACTACAGGTGCACACCACCTTACCTGGCCAATTTTTGTTTTTTTTTTATAGACACAGGATATCATTCTCTCTCAAGCTATTCTCAAACAGTTGGCCTCAAGCAATTTTCTCATCTTGGTGTCCCAAATTGCTAGGATTATAGACGTGAATCACCATGCCAGGACTCTTGATCTGTTTTACCTGAATGTTATTTTCTAAGCTTGTGCCTAACAGCTGTATAGGCAAGAAGATGGTTAATTCTAAACTTTTACGACAGAACAAGTTGAAAGTGTACTGAAAGCAAAAGAATATGTAACAGTGGTGATAATCATAAAAGGTTCAATTTGTCGAGAATTTATAAGTAGATTTTCAATATCCATTTATGTTTTAAGCCCTAATATAAAATCTTAACCTTTTTGTCAAAGGAGGCATTGTATTTGTGTATGTTTTAGCTAACAAAAAAGAGATATGTATGTATATAATACAGTATGTCCCAAAAGTCAGACCCAAAGTCACCTTAAAGAAATTCTAACTAAATATACCTTTATTTAGAAAATATTTATTACAAAATTTTACAAAGAGATGGCCAACACATGGGGAATATTTTGTAAATATGCTTTGAAATTTCACAGAGAGATGTTTAACATGTAGAGAATATTTTACAAGTATTCTGTAAAATTTTGTAATGAATATTTGGTAAAGGTCCATTTAGCTTTTTCCATTTTCCCTCTGTATGGTGACTTTAGGGTGACATTTGGGGCACTCTGTATTATGGCACAATCTAAAAGAAATTGTTATTTTAGAAAAATTTATTTTCTATAAATTATTCTTTGTCAATAGAAAAGAAGCCAAACTCAGTAAAATAATTTAAAGAGGTTTATTCTGAGATAAGTTTGAGAACCTTGGCCCAGAGCTACACCCAAGAAGACTTGAGCAAGTAGATTCCCTCCCTATGGTTGGGTTATAGTTTGGTTTTATGGGTTTCATGGAGACAGAATTACATATAGAGTCATGACTCAATACAAGGACGGTATACATTGGTTTGGCCTGAAAAGGTAGGACATCTCAAAGTAGGGGCGTACAGTTTCTAGGTGGGTTTAAAGAATCTTTGATTTGTAATGGGTTTAATAAATGATGCTTTGTCTAAAGGCTTGGTATGTTTCAGGATAAGGAAGTCTGTTCATTAGAGATAAGCTACAGACATATACTTAGACTCAACTGATCTGTTAAGTAAGTTGAGGGCCTAAAGATGTTGTGCGTGGTTTAAGTCCTAGGCCTGTTAAGGAGTTACAAAGGATTATTTCCAAAAAAGGAAAGGAGGCATGGTGAGGCATGTCTGACCTCCCTACTCCTCACCAGGAACTCAGCTTTAGTGTATTTCTGGGGTCCCCTTGGCCAAGAGGAAGCTTGTTCAGTTAGCTGGGGGAGTCTTAAGATTTTATTTTAGTTCATAATTCAGTGAAACTGGTATAAAGGAGAGGAGTCATGTTATAACCATCAGATAAAATGAGTACAAATAATATTTAAAGATTTGGAAATTGAAACTGAGATCTGTTTGAATATAGCAATCATTATTTTCCACTTGGTAGGTCTCCACTGCTCCAAATAGAAATAGGTGTGAGTTGCCCTCTTCCCCACGAATTCCCTACTAGGTTATCAAAAATTAGCCTTAGGTCAAATTGTACTCTTGTTCAGACATTAATTGCCTTTATTGACGCCTTTTTACAATGATGCCTTTATTCTTTATCTTTGGGTGGTCTTAGAAGTTACTTGCATGAAAGTTTCACATGAGGTAACTCTGACAACATTCCAGCCATCGAATTGAGAATGGCGTCTGTCAGAGTGATACCAATCTCTCAACAAGGGGATAGGCACAGGATAATTTAAGTATCAACTTATAGAGGGCCAGTCCTACAGAAAAACAGCTATCGGGGTCTCTACACCCTGGTCACTAAGGAGCAAGGATGACTCTAAATGGTATTTTAGAAATGTCTCCAAAATATTTAATAAGTCTACCTTAAATAACAATTTCATTAATAAATTCCCACCTAAATTAATATTGTACTCATAGGAAAGTATCTGGTGTTGGTCAGAGATAAAAGTAACTTAAGTACTTGAAGCAGCTATATTTGGAATAGGGACTTTGTAATGAGAATACTCACTTATCACACCTAGAGAAAGAATTTCTGTCAAAGAAAGAAAAACTATTGTCAGTAGTTTGGCATTCAGACTAACACACACACAAATACACACATTCATTTGGATTTTAATCACACGTTTTTAAACTAGATACAAAACAGCATTTAAATAGTCCTAAGTGGAGTAATAAAGAACCAAGGACACATGATAAAAAGTGATCTAAGGCCACACATTTTGTTAGCCACATTTAGATAGCTAAAATTAGTGAAACTTGTGTTCTTATCATAATTTTTATACCACTTAAATAATTTTTTTATCTTGATAACTTTTATTTTCACTATGGAAAGAATTTTTTTTTTCTTTTTTCTTTTTTCTTTTCTGGCCGGAGTCTGGGTTTGAACCCGCCACCTCTGGCATATGGGGCCGGCGCCCTACTCCTTTGAGCCACAGGCGCCACCCCAATTTTTTTCCTTTTTATTAAATCATAGCTGTGCACATTAATGCAATAATGAGGTACAATGTTCTGGTTTCATATACAATCTGAAATATTTTCATCAAAATGGTTAACATAGCCTTCATGGCATTTTCTTAGTTATTTTGTTAAGACATTTATATTCTACATTTAGTAAGTTTCACCTGTACCCTTTTAAGATGCATCGTAGGTGTGATCCTAATTTTTAAACTCAATTCAGAGTTTGATGCCTTTATTGTATTTTTCTGATATAATTTAGAGTGATAATAAAGAAATTTTAAAATAAACCTATACTTTCCAGATTCCCGAATGTACTAGCAATATTATAGTCATCATATTTTGGGAAACATTATGTGACGGTGTTAAGCTGGGAAATGAAGCCAGAAAACTAATGGTTGTAAATCCAGGGTGCTTAAGTGAGAAGTATTGATGAGAATAGAATTGCAGGTTGAATTAAAGTACTGGATTATGAGAGATGAAACTGTAAGAAATAGTGTCAAAGGATAGAATATTAGAACTTGAGGCTTTGGAGATAGAAAATGTCTTAAGAGAATTCAACTAAGTCATACTTATGTTTTTGGTGTTTTCAGTAGAGGTAAAGACTAGAAATTCTAGGTTGATGGTTTCACAATGCTTATAGAACAATAAAATAATTATAATGACAGATAAACCATGGTGATTTTTAAATATATAAGTACAAAAAAAGATCCTTCAAAAAGATCTCCCTAAAATATACCAACTCTTTGCCTAGTTTTATAAATGAGACAATAGACAAGTAAATTGCCTAATAGTATAAGGGTAGAAAATACAAAATAGATTCCAACTCCAGCCCTTTGATTATTGTAAAGAGGTATTAGTAGAATTGAGAGTTGGGAAGGGTTTAAATATAATAAATGATGTAATACAATGAATAGAATACATGCGTATACATTATAGATTTCCTTTAGTACTATACCATTGTACTGAAGAGGCATGAATTTTTAAAAAAAATACCATTCACATTTATGTAGGAATTATGCACAAAAATACACACACAGATAAGCATATCTACATATATATGTACATATATATCAATTGGGAATATTAGAGGATAATTGATTATTCCTATTCACTAAAGTCACATTATTACACACAGGACTTTATTTATAGCAAAATTTCTTTGAGAAATTATTAATTGATAGAAACGGATACCCAACACATTGACTAACAGCAAAATGTTTCTTTAGGGAACATGCTTTTAAAGGGCTACATCCAAATCAATAGTCAAGAAATTCTGAATGTATGAGGCATGGATTTATTTTGTGACATGATTTTGGGGAAGGATTCAGATTTATAGATATAAATTTAGTCACAATTTATCTTTTCTGAAAGTAAAGAAAAAAATTGAAAGGAAATATTTAGATTTTTTTTTATAATTTTATTGAATCATAATTGTGTACATTGGTGCAATCATAGGGCACAATGTGCTTCATATACATTCAGAAATATTTTGATCGTAAGTTACAGATAGCCTTCATGGCATTTTCTTGATCACTATATAAAGACATTGATACTCTACCTTTAATAAGTTTCACCAGTACCCTGCTAAGATGCACCGTAGGTGTGTTCCCACTAATTGAATGTTTACTGCAGCCCAATTCATAATTGCTAAGTCATGGAAGATGCCCCAGTGCCCATCGACCCACTAATGGATTAATAAATTGTGGTACATGTATACCATGGAATACTATGCAGCCTTAAAGAAAGATGGAGACTTTACGTCTTTTGTATTTACATGGATGGAAATTTTTCATCTTTTCCTGTCACCAGTAAAGTCTTCTTAAAGGTGAGTTTGACCACGGTACTACCCAACTAAAAACAAAAACCAAACCACACCAACCTATCCCCAAAAATGCCACCATCAGTGCCACGCCTGGAAGCCCACCTCGCCCCCAGCAGTGAGGCAGGAAATACTGGCTGTTTTTTCTTTCAAATCTTTTGTGATGGCCACTCATTGGAAGGATCTCACTGTTATGCTGGTGACAAAGACATCTGGGGAAATGGCATAGAAGAGAATGTGGAAGTGTGGGTTCACCGCAGTGTCCACAGTGACAACAAAATTCTGGCCCAGTGCTTTGCAAGCTGTGGCTGTGCTGATTCAGCATTTTCAACCTCATTTTCTTCCATGCTGTGTAGATACACACAGCTAGTTCCTGATCTCCCAGACACGCCCATGTGGGTCACTGTTGTGAGAAGCACACCTATGAGTGATTGTATGTGACCCCCGACACCGGTGTTTACCAGACTATGAGGACCTTGAATCTGCTCTTCCCAAACCAGCCCCCATCGTGTCTTAACCCCACTGCCCTGACTCCGTCTCAGCAGCACGGCGTCTGGGAAGTCACACACTTGGGCTTTCTCTCAGCCTCTTGCTTTGGCCTCCTGCCATCCAATCAGTTTTCCAGTCTTGAGAGTCTGGGTGTTGTCCCTGGCTCTCCCACCTTCTTCTGGACTACAGTCATTTATCTCTTGGGTCATATCAGCACTTACACCCGGATTCATGCCTTAGAAACACATCAGCTGCTCAAACCCCTATTGCACACAATATATGTCTGCGGGACTCAGAGAAATCAGTCCACTTGCCCTGCACGTCTCCTCACGTGACAGGGTCCAATTTAAATCTCGTTTGTCATTTGTTGGCTTTACCTGCCTCACTCAATCAATAAAGAAATAATTCTTTGTTTATTGATTTATTCCAAATGCAGGAGTTTAACTCTTCATTTTCTGTGGAGCAGAGAACCCATGATAAGGGGGACATAGGCTCATTTGTCTTAGGGATTGTCCAATGGACAAACAAAAGCTCACTTAGTCAGCCAAGCACGAGCATTCTCTGGTCTGATTCAGAAGGGTTGAAGCTGTGAAGCCGGTGAGGTTTGTATGGGGCTCTCTCTAATCCAATGTACTACCAACCCTCAAACCTCTGTTGCTCGGGATGTCTTTTGTGGTTGTTGTTAATATCTTTCAGTCTTCTAGTGATATTGACTAATATGTTATTAGTACTTGTTAAAACACTTTAAATTAATTAAGTAGTTCTTATAGACAGGCAGATCTATAGGAAGAAAAATAACTTCTCTACCTCCCAAAGTATTTCTGAAAACTCTGATAGAACAACCAAGGTTTGGGAGAAGGAGGTGGAAAGAGTATTAATAAATGATGAAGCTGAGTGTTCGGCCTCATCATGTTACCTTTTACAATTTTGGATATTTTGGAACATTTTTGTAAGAGAAGAATATTTACTAAATTCTTACTAAAGCAAAACATGCATTTTTGCGAGTGCAATGGTTCAAGACAAGAGGATTTTCAGATTTTTATAATGGCAATAATTTACCCCCTAAAGAGGCCGTTGAAGATGAGTGCTACAATTTTGTGAATGGATTCATCTCATCATGCGAATTTTATTATACTTTTAAAATGTATAATGCTATTCCTTTTTTTCCCCCTTTGGATGTCAGCATTATTACATGAATTTAGAAGTTTTGTACTTTGAATTTCTAGAGTGAACATTTTACTTTATGCATTAATCTATTTTTTAATAAAAAGCTTCTTTCGAGTTTTTCTATAGCTGAAAATAATTAAACCCTCTCATAAAAATGAAGTCCACAAATTCCTCAGTAACACAAATAATGAGTCTGCAGATGGCCACGTGTAGCTTCCTGTCTTCTTAAACTCCACATGTGTTTGGGATGACCCTTACCTCAATCAGCACAAACTTTTCACAATTAAAGCTGTTTACAAAGGCAAACGGAGTGGTTCCTGCTTGTAAAACACTGTGTAATGAACCCCTATTTCAAATTATACAAAAGGTCATTTATATTGTATTGACATCGGAGAATTCCACTTTGTCTACTTTTGTTTCCCACACTGTATATTACAAGACCTTCTTGTGACCAAGTGGCTTTCAGTAGACAGTTAAGCATGGCTTCAAATCATCGTTCAGGGAATGAGTTTAAGTTTCTCAAAGGTACAATCATCATTTTCCCATAAATGGTAACAAGACAATGGTAGAATATGATTTATTATATAATAAATTATATAATAACATAATATATTATTTTGCCCATAACATTCATATTTTCAGTTTCCAAAGTTGATTTTCATGATTAAATTTAAACTATAGGCACATTTTCCTTTTAAAGATTCTTTAGTTTCAATAACCTGTCAATGCTTCCCTTCAGTTGCAAATATTAACCCTGATATCAATAAACAGAATGATTGCATTTTCTTTAGAAGGGAAATGCTTACAGATCCAACTCAGATTAATTTTACTTACTTAAAGTATATACTTTACCAAACTAATTATTTGTTCATTAATAATAATTCAGATGTCACCAAATTATCATAAGTAATATATAAATGTCAAATGTAAGTAGTTCAATTACCATGGAATATTATGCAGCCTTTAAAAAGATGGAGATTTTACCTCTGTCATGTTTACATGGATGGAGCTAGAACATATTCTTCTTAGCAGAGTATCTCAAAAATGGAAAAAAATGTATCTAATATATTCAGCCCTACTATGAAACTAAGAAGACTCTGCAAAAAGACATAATCATCCAATTATAGCCCAAAAATATGGGGAGAGGGAATAGGGAAGGGAAGGCAGTGGGGAGGATTAGTGGAGGGAGGGTATAATTGGTGGGACCACATCTATGGTGAATCTTACAAGGGTACATGTGAAATTTACTAAATGCAGAATATAAATGTCTTAACAATAACTAAGAGGGTGCTGTGAAGGCTATGTTAACCAGATTGATGAAAATATTTCAGATTGTATATGAAACTAGCACATTGTACCCCACAATTACATTAATGTACACACTATGATGTATTAATAACAAAATAAAAAAATTTTTTTTAAAACCAGTTCTGATATTTGTTTTGTGTCCATTTTCTTGGTTCTAAAGTGGTTTCCAATTTCCCCTTAAACTTCCTTTTGCATATTTTTTATATCCACAGTGTTAATGACCAAAACAATCAGAGTGACATTATTTTTACCTTGCTTTTCTGGTAGAAAAGTGCAATAAATCATCATCTGTCAGATTCATGATGAGTAAGTTCCTCTTCTCCTGTTCCTTTAACTTCTTATGTGGTTTAGAGGCATGGCCAAAGTTTGGAGGGAAGTCTGCTCTCTCCTCTTTCAGTGAGATTCTTTTAAAGGCATGGGGTTAGGAAGGGCACTTGGGCATCCATATTATCACTATATAAGGTTCCCTCTTAAGCCATGCAGTGCAGGACTTGTGATCATAATTAGTCTTTACCAATATATTTATACAATGCTTCCAAATATCTTAAATCCAGCTCCTTTTGTTTTAACTTTTGCAGCCCTGTGCGGCCAGGATTCAATGAATGTGAGTGAATTAATGAAAAATCTAGATCTCTGTTCCACCAAAAGCAATTTCAGAGCAGAGAAAATTATCAGGAATAAAGAAGACACCACATAACAAAAAAGGGTCAACTCTGCAAGGAGACATAATAATCCTTAAAGTGTAGGTCGCTAGACAACGGAATGACAAAATACAGGAGACAGAAACTGATGGCGCTGCAGAGAGAGATGAGGGCGGCACTGTCTCAGCTGGAGATTCAACCCCATCCATCAGAACGGACAGATCCAGCAGGCAGAAAATCAGCAGACACACAGCCCAACTCAAGAGCACCATTAGTCAATTGCACCTAATTGACAGCTGTAGAATAACAACTTCATCCAAGAACAGCAGATCACACATTCTTCTCAGGACCATGTGGGACATTTATGAAGATAGAGGACTGGCTTCTGGCCCATAAAAACAGACCTTAAAAAACTAAAAGAATATGAATCTCATGAAATGTGCCCTCAGACCATAATGGAATTGAACAAGAAATCAATGATAGAAAATGTCAAAATGTTTGGACACTAAAGAACACACTTCCAAATAACACATGGGTCAATCAAGAATTGCCAAGAGAAGATAAAAATATTCTGGATTAAATGAAAATGTAGCTATGAAAATTTGTGGGATGCAGCCACCCAGTGCTGAGAGGGAATTTATACTATTGAAGTAGAGGTCAGAAACAAAAAGAGAAAGATCCAAAAATTAATAATACAAGCAAGTATAAGAGACAATTCAATCCAAAGTAAACAGGAGAAAAATATGCTATAAAACTGAAATCAGAAATCAATGAACAATTAATAGAGAAAAGCAACAAAACAAAAGTTGATTTTTGTAAGATCAATATATTTGGCCTTTTGTAACTTCCTCCTCTCTGTTGAAGCTGATCAAGAAAAAAGAGAACAGCCAAAACCAACGTCTGAAATGGAGAAAGAGCCATCACTACTGACCCCAAGGACATTAAAAGGACCATAAAGGAATATTTTGAAAACTCTATGTCCACAAATCTGATAATGTTGGTGAAACAGACCAATTGCTAAAAACACAATCTGCCAAAACAATACAAGGAGAAATACACAATTTGAATGGGATAATATTGAATAATAAAATTATATCCATAATTAATAATCTTCCAAAACAGAAAGCACCAGCCATGTGGTTTTACTGGTGTATTCCACCAAACATTTATGGAAGAAATTATGCTCATTCTCCATAATCTTGTCTAGAAAACAAAAACAGAGGGAATACTTCTTAACTTATTCCACAAGGACAGCATTATCTAGCACCAAAATCAGATAAAGACACTGCAAGAGAACTACAGACCAAAATTTCTCCTATATGCATATAAATGCACAAATCACCAAAAACAAGTTCAAAAATTAAATTTAACATTACATAAAAATGATTCAGTGTGATCTATTCTACCTATGCCAGACGTTTTCAATATTTCATTGGTATAATCCATCAATTCACAGGGTAAAACTACAGTGTTGCAGTTTTCAAAAACCTACTGACACTTGGGGGATAGTGTATTGGCATTTTAGAAGAGTGTTAGACACTTACTTTGTGAAGTGTCCTTCCATTTGCATTTGTCTGACGTTTTCTCATGAATGGCCTTGGGTTTTATACCGTTGACAGGAAGATCGCAGAAATGGTACAGGGAATTTCCTAGTGACCATGTTCGGGGGCATATGTGTCAATTAATCCCAAGAATGCAGGGTTAGCATCACCCACATGGCTGACCAACGTGGATGAGGTCTCTTTGGTGAAATGTTACTGTCACGGACCACCCTGAAGAGCACTGTGTCCTGAGCTACTCAGGGCTGTAGAAACATTGTTGTCCCCAGATAGCTCATGACCTGGCTGTGGAGTCAATTTCACCAGGTTCTAACTGAGACATTATCATTTGCTAGCCGTTTATCATAGGTAAGAAACTTACCCAATTCTCAGGTTTTTTTTTTTCTATTTAAGAGGAATATAAACACATCATATAGGTTTTCTTAATGTTTAGATGAGACACTTTAGGTGAAGCACTGGCAGGGACTATTTACAGGTAAGTCTGACAGTTATGACCTCCCCCCAGGTTCTATTTCTCACTAATATAGAAGTTTCATTCCTTCACACGGCGGCCACAAACATCTTCGTCCAGTGTGTATTTCATGAGAAATTTGTTACTTTCACTTTTTATTTCAGTTGTAATGGGAGGCTGTGATTTATGGAAATAAAAAAGGGTGTTTCAACTCAGTTATTCTACTCAAATCCCCATTTCTCATTACCAATTTTTCTGCTTCATTGAGGTTCATAGGGTTTGAATTGAACCCCCAAACTCCTATTAAATTAGATTTATCTAATGTGTTTCAATATCATGTTGTTTTTGTATTTTCTCTGGTTCGTCAAGATGTCTCAATGATATGTTTTCAGAATAAAATTTAGTTAGAAAGCATTCATCCTTTGGGCTTTACATTCATTTTACAGTCCGAAAGGTAACAGAGAACTTATTAAACAAGAGCTGTGCACATTAACACTGAGTTAGAAGTTGCAGTTTGAATGTCACTCTTTACGAGGTGTTTCACTCATTCATGATGTGGCTGGGCACATAGTAATTAGGTTTGTAAAATTGCATTATGTTTGTGAAAGACACAAAGTACAAACATTTTAAATATATATTTTTGCTTTTATAAATAGTAGCAGCCTAATTAAGACATTTGAGTCAGTAACAGTCCTTAGAATAGTGCAGGGCACGTTTAGTGCTCAATGTTTATTTCTCAAGTAAATAAACAAATGGAATAAACAAATGGACTGCAGTGTTAACCATTTTTAGTCACAATCAAGCCATAATTTTTCCTGGACTATAGCCATGAAAATAATCAGATTACAAATGGCATGGACTCTGCCAACAGTGAACTCAGTAGATGCCAGACACCTTTACTTGTTTTTAACTTTTAATCTTGATATTTTCCTGTCAGCCTACATATTCTTCTAAGGCAAGAAGACTTTTTTATTCAACGTTTACAGGAACAAATGTAGAAAGTATGAACTTCTCAGTTGTCAACATGATTATCATGGAAGGTTATTAATTAGGCAGGAAATTTACAAAAATCTAAAGCTATATAATACCAGTTTTAAGTATTCAAACTGAGAAATTTTAAGCTTCAGGGTTATTTTGAATTTTTAAATTATTTTTCATAATATGCTTTTAACATTTGAGATTACAATATTTATAATCTGGGAAAAGCATATCCACATTCCTACAAAACCAAGCTTAAATTTTTAAGTTACACTTTTCTCTGCTGAGGTTTTTTTGGTTTTGTTTTTTTTTTTGGTTTTTTTTTTTTTTTTTTTTTTTTGGCTTTCCTGTAATATCCTGCAGTCCTGGCCTTGAAATAAAGCCATGTGACTTCTATTAAGGTTCATTAAAATTCAGTGGCTGAATTGTGAGACTGGAGGAAATAGTCCAACATGTGCTGGCGTTTCCAGTGGCAAATTCTGCCTCTAATTGCTCTGACCTTTCCTTAACTATCAACTATTTAAGTCAGAGGCTATACCTTATTTTATAAATTTATGTAAATTTAACATAGTCCCTCCATTTTATGATATCTTTATAATGAAGTGAGTACAAGTTTTAAAACTCTATGAAGTGTGGAGAAAATAATTATGATGTTTCTCCATGAAACTAGTGAAATAATTTAACTATTCAAAGGGTAGTTGACTCACTAGAAAATCAAGATGTCAGTGGGCTTTCTGTGGTTGGTTAAATGCCAAAACATGGAAGATTAGGTGACACTCGGGCATAATGTCTGCTTGTAAGTTTTTCTATAAATCATCTCCAATGCCAGGTCTCTCCTTTGTTAGGCATTCATAATGCTCGTGGCATTGTCCAATAGGCTTTGTTTTATAAGCTCTTTGGGAATTGTGAATTATCAATGAGAGTTTTTCTTATCAGAGCATCCACGTAGCTTATCATACATACAATCAGTGTTTACCCCACACAAGTCATGTGTCTACTCAGACCGGTCATGTGACATGATGTTAAGGAGATGTGTTCATCCATCTGCCTTCAAACAGATCCATGCACAAATGAAAGTGGGAAGACGGCTATCCATTCTCTTATATTTAGTCATAAAAGAAGAATGTCAGAGAGCTTTGAACCAATAACCTTGATAGTTTGGGTGAAATTTTGCACCAACCACTGGACTTTCTTTAAAATTAAACATTGTGCTCCATTCTGTTCTCAGTCAACAAGACAGCACTTTTTAGTATCATCTGAAAACTTATTTTTCACAATAAAATACTCTACTCACTGCTCCACACTTTGGGGTTTTTTTTGTCTATCTCATTATCATTCTAGTGGCCTTTCCCCTACAGCCCCCATTCCTGGTTCCCCTATATCACCAGCATTGCCCCAAACCAGTGTTCCTAAAAAATCCTCCCTTTGAAGAGCTGTCGACTCCCGCCACAAATCAACAAATTATTTCACATCATCTTCCCTATGGAGCCTCAGTGCTCCCTTTAGTATTTTTTTTTTTTGTAGAGACAGTCTCACTTTATCACCCTGGGTAGAGTGCTGTGGTGTCACAGCTCACAGCAACCTCCAACTCCTGGGCTTAGGCAATTCTCTTGCCTCAGCCTCCCAAGTAGCTGTGACTACAGGCACCCCCCAAAACACCCAGTTATTTTTTTGTTGCAGTTTGGTTGGGGGCCGGGTTTGAACCCGCCACCCTTGGCACATGGGGCCGGCACCTTACTGACTGAGCCACAGGTGCCACCCTCCCTTTAGTTTTGATCATGGAACTTGGAGCATGCAGGGGAGAAAATGCAGTTAGTCTTACAGAATTGATGGTTCACAAGGCTGTCCTGCACGTGTTTGCTGGACACATCAGAGTCAAAATCCTTTTGGATTAATTCCTGAGTCTTACTCAACAGGAAAGTTTACATAAGAAGTTCGCTATTACTGAAAAGCATAACTTTACATGTGCCAGGAAATGGGGAAACACTTTTACAGAGGAAGTGCAATTATGCTCACAAGTACTCACTTTCAGTGTGTTTCTGATTAAAAACTATTTTTGTTGCGCTTAGACTAAGTGAGCTGTCCTAGAAGGATGAATATTTCTACCATTCGAAAGTCAAGGAATGTGGACAAATGGAGAACTTGAGACAAATCATGAATGTTTTTGCCCCTGTACAAAACCACTGACTCAACTGCCTATAGATCACCTCCTATGTTTCCCTTTTCTTCAGTATTTTTAGCTTTAGTTTTTAGGTTGTCCTTGACACACTCTTACAAGATTGAGGCTGATTTGAAGGGATAAACCATACCCAGTTAATCTGTGGTTCCTTAGTAAATGGTTTTGTACCTAGTGGTCAGAATATAGTAAGTACACGGTTATTCCATAAGTAAAATAAGATTTAAATTCTTTGTTAATGATTTTGTTTTTCTAGAACAATGGTTAGGTCTCCATATTAAAAGAAAATTCTCATGGTTTTTTTTTGGGGGGGGAAGCATGTCGAAACACGGATGTGTGATGTGTGCATTTCATTTATTTATAAGCAGCAGAGTTTTGATAAGCCTGTTTTTAGGTTTTCACAAAGTTTTCAGTCAGACTTCGGGCACACCACCTTAGTGGCTGTACTGGGATGTGGTCCTGACATTTCTTGACGCATAGTTCTTTCTTATGAGGTGCTGTCAGCTCGCTGCTGCTTCCGTCACCCCCACCTCCCCAGCCACAGAGCAGAACCAGCACATGCAGATGGACAGAATTACCGAAAGAGCTGTGACCAACGTGATCGGCTCCCAGACCCGGCACCCAGACGTGAGCCCGCACTAGTAATATGATGTCAGTGTAAGCGTTCACACTCTCCTCCACGTGCCCCCACGTCACAGGTTTTCAGGCATAATCAGTGGACTGTCCAAGGAGTGCCAAGTAGGAAAGAGGTGAAGTCAGCAGATTAAAACTGAAATAATAATTTTTAAACAAAATTTTCTTAGCAACAGTAAATTTATGTCTAAGGAATGCATGAATGAATTAAAAAGTACATGAAATGTGAAAAGCAGTTGAGTGTTATCACATAAGCATTTTGTATCACCTGGAATATGGACGCAGAGCTTCCTACTCCAAGGTAGTATGATACAAACTCTTTAAACCTTTCCTACGGCTGACAAATCTATAACCTGTGTGCAGATTATACACAGTGTCAGAGTAACCTGTTTTCTTCTGCTCAGAATCATCACTCAGAACCGTGTGATTGTGCCACAGGCAAATGGTTTAAATGTCTAGTTATCCACATGAAAAATTTCTGCTTTTCCCCTCTTACCAGCTCAACCATTAACGTCCCAGAAGAATACTCCATGGAGTGACACACTCCAAATGTGGCAAGTTGACTGTGTTCTCAGGGCCACTTGTGGTTTTATAAGGGATGATTTTGACTCTGAACTGTTTTGCCTTATGTATTGACCTTAAAACTTGACCATTTTTAAGACAGAAAACAATTATGCTTTAAAAATGGGCCAATAATATCGCCACCAGTGAAAGTCATAAGCATTATCTCAATTATTTTTGATTACTTAATTGTATTATTTATTTTATTTAAAATTATATCCCTGGGCACCATGGCTCACACCTGTAATCCTAGCACTCTGGGAAACCAAGACAGGTGGATTGCTTGAGTACAAACCCAGCCTGAGCAAGAGTGAGACCCCAACTCTAAAAAATGGCTAGGCATGTGTGGCGTCTGTGGCTCAAAGGAGTAGGGCGCCGATACCATATACCAGCAGTGGCAGGTTCAAACCCAGCCTTGGCCAAAAACTGCAAAAAAAAAAAAAAAAAAGAAAGAAAGAAAATAGTTGGGCAGGAGTCTGTAGTCCCAGTTACTTGGGAGGCCGAGGCAAAAGGATTGCTTGAACCCAGGAGTTTGAGGTTGTTGTGAGCTATGACACCATGACACTCTACCCAGGGTGAAAAAGTGATACTGTCTTAATAAAATAAAATAAAATAAGTTATCAGCACTGCTAAAATTATGCCCAGGACACACATGGAAACAGATACTCTTGTATTTGATTTTGACACCCTCACGTCGGAACCTGTAAGATTGTCACCTCTGGAATACTAGAATTATGGCTCTCTTTATAAAGTATCTATTTAGTATTTAACCACATACAGAATACAGATCATTCCTCCTAAGTTGCATCATTTTTTCAGTTCCTTTTGGTATAAATAAATGGGAGTAAAAATACGTGCATTAAAGGATGTCATGAGACTTAAGGAGAAAACATTACCACAACTCACTGCACACGTCAAAGTGTTTGCTTTTCCTTTCTCTTGTTTCTGGGAGCTGAGGGGTGTGTGTTGGGAGTCTGTGGAGATCCACTCATCCTGGAATAGCACCAAATGAAAATGCAAAAAAACAGATAAAGAAAGGAGCTTTCCTAGAATTAGCTAGTATCAAGAGAGTGGGGTGTTTTTAATAGTCAGTCACTGGCCCAGATTCTCTACATTAAATAACCTTATTAACCCACAGGGCATTCCGGTGGAGCAGGTGTTAACACTGCCGTCACGTGACCAGGCAGGCACAGTGGCATGAGATGTGCATGTAGTTGCAGAGCCCGTTCGTATGTCGGAATGTGGACTCAAACCAGACAACGTGGGGGCAGAGCCCAGGCTGCTGACTGCCCTCTGTCCTCCCTCCACTGCACAAGATAAGGAGTCTAATCTGTTTCAAAATGTTGAAAAAAATTATGAGAATCCACGCAGCATTTGCTTCCACCGTCCCATTATGCCCCCTTTTATACTAACCCATGAGGCGTTACCCAACAGTTGCTACCATGTGGCAGAGTCTGAAAGATCAAAGCATTGCAGAAATCTGGATTCCCCACAGAAATGTAATCCCCTCGGAGAGAGGTGGCCACGGCTGGCCTGAGAAGTGCAGTAAACCTGCTGTGAAAAAATGAGAAATGATTACTTTGGACGTGGGGGGAAATGCCTTCAGCTCCAAGTCTGGGCTTCCTGTGAGTGCAAAAGGATAGATGAAGCCTCCAACCAAGGCTGTCTCCCGGAGAAGCACTCCCTGGTCCCTTCTCCAGCTTTTCACTAGGATAAAGAGCTAAGTAAGCACAGCTGGAGGTGAAGCATTTCTTCCAGATGGGGCAGATATTTCAAACTTGCATCCCCGAGGCTACGGCAGCACAAGGAATTTTATTCTGGTATAGAAATAATGTGTCTGTGAGTGTGGTGTTTGCTTCTCTGATGAGCAAAAAAGCACGCCGACTTAAGGGATTATCTGTGTTTACAAGGCAGAGCACGGGAATGGGCCAATTACCTGCACAAATACACCTTGACAGAGAGACAAGGCGACTTTGCTTTCTTTGCTTTAATAATCGGTTTAATTGATTTCACTTTTCCTACGTAAAAAAGTTTTAAGAAAGTATTTGCTTTCAGCCATACCGTGGAGACGTTGCAGGGTTGTTCTAGAACACTCTGATCAAACTGCAATAAAGTGAATGACAGGGTATTTTTGGTTTCCTGGTGCATATGAAAGTTATATTTACACTATAGTCTATTAAATGTGCAATGACATAATGTCCGAATTAATGTGCATACCTTAATTAAAATACTGTATTGCTAAAAACTGCTAATGATTATTACTAAAAACTGGTAATGATCATCTGAGCCTTCAGCCAGTGCCAATCTCCTGGCGGAAGGTCTTGCCTCTGTCCTGACGGCTGCAGACTCATTAGGGCAGGGATTTCTAAAGACTGGGATGAGTATGGTGATTTCTTACAATAAGACCACAAGGAGTTCTGCCACATTAATTGACTCTTCTTTCACAAAAGGTCTCTCTCCAGTCATGCTGTTGGACAGCATTTTGTCTGTGGTAGAAAGAATTTCTTTCAGAGCTGGACTCGGTCCTCTCAAAGCCTGCTGCTTCTTTTTTTTTTTTAAAATTGTTGGGGATTCATTGAGGATACAAGAAACCATGTTACACTGGTTGCATTTGTTAGGAAAAGACCCTCTTACAATCGTGTTTTGCCCCCAAAAGGTGTGGCACACACCAAGACCCCAAGACCCCACCCCCCTTACTCCT
>CAUYON010170772.1:0-11764 GCA_963573935.1 Arctocebus calabarensis
TCAAGGAGTAGGGCGCCTAGCCCTGTATATCGGGGGTGGCGGGTTCAAGCCCGGCCCTGGCCAAAACTGCAAAAAAAAAAAAAAAAAAAAAGCCTTCCTTTAGGAAATAATATAACACAAAGAAATAGTTTTAAAAAAAAAAAAAGGCATCAGTGGGGGCAGTAGATTAGGAGGAGAGGATTCTGCATGCCCTCTAGAATCCACAGTGCTCACTCTTCACTCGTTTCACTTTCCTAACACTCAGGAGATCTGGGATCTGTCTCAGCTACCCTTCCTGCAGTGGTCATCACCTCAGAGAGCTAAGTTTGGTGTAGCACCTTCTTCATGGTCCCTGCAGGAAAGATCATCATAAACTAGGAGGAAAAAAAAGTATGGCGCTCACATTGACCATAGGGAAGTCACAGATATCTGAGCAGCTGCTTTGGGAGGGTGCAGCACTGAGGCTCCAGCAGGAGGCCAGAGCTGTTGTCCTGTGTTTTTCACCCTTTCCAAAGATCACTGGTGCTCTGCTCTTTAAGGATGGATACCCCACACCACCTTTGTCTGCTGTTGCTGCAGTATTCTTCCTCTTCAGCAGATGATGGGAGGTGGGTGGAGGAATCATAAATCCTACAGTAGTTCCTGCTCCTTTCCCCACTTTCTCTAGGTTGTAGCATAAATAAAACAATTTTTTTGTTGTTATAGTTGAAGAAGCATATTTGTATGATTAAAGCTGAATATATGTTGAATCTGATTTTTTATGTATTTAATGCAAGGCTTGTGAATTTCAAGTATATTACATAGAAACACCCATTTACTAAAGGATGTCATAAAGCAAAAGCAATCTTTTAAAAACTAACAGGCTTTACAACCAAAAGATACACAGAAGCATGATTTATGTATCTGCTAAATTATTCTTTCCCTTTGTGAATACGAACCAAAATTCTGTCCTCCTCTATTAGTATTAACTCTGAAAGTATTTATTGGGTACTTACTATTTGACCATTTTGGTTCTGGAACCACCATACATGATTTGGTCTCTGCCCTCTTGAGTAGGCAGGTATTTATCAAGGTCACTGGCTTGCTGGCCACCCTTTCTTCTCTGGTTTCCTGGGTTTCTCTCACTTTGTTCCTCTTTTCCTCCTTCTTCTGCGCATGTTCTTTAACATTTTTTGTGTGACTTAGTCATTCATTTGAAAGTAATGGAAGTAATTCTAAAGTGGCTGTTTCCTGAAAGTTCTAAAATTTATGAATTTTGAGCTCTTCTTCAGAATAATTTACTCTGTATATACACATATAAAAGCAGTTTATCTAGGATGATGGCTTTCAAATTGTGAACTGTGTTAGAATGACTGAAGCACTTGTTAAAACACAGATTATTGGCTCTTAGTAGGTCTGAGGTGGGGCTCAAGAATTTGTATTTCTAATTTCCCAGGTTCAGCTGATTTACTGGAGACCACACTTTGTGAACTACTGACCTAGGACATTGTTTAGGGGGCAATTTATTTGTGAATGTGTCATTCTTTGTGGGCTAAATAAAGAAGATAATCTAAGTTAGGGTATTTTCTGGGGATGAATGACCAGGTAGGGTTGAGAAGCCCACAACCAGCCATTTCCTCAAACTTTTAGTCTTCAGGCAATGCATGGGTTAAACCTACATTCGCTCCTATGGAGCCAGAGTGACTGTAGGCTTTGGGCTTTTTTTTTTTCCTTTCTGTTGGGTGGGAATGAAGTAGTACTCTGGCTTACCATCTCCCCAAATGTCTTCTGTCTGGTGGATTGTGGGCATCTAGGCATAACAAATCAGCTTAGAATACTTGTGTACTTTTTCTGTTTCTTTGTGTAAAAAATCCCCCAAAGCTGCTCTTCTGTTTCTTCAGAGACTGATGATTGTCAATGAAAGCAAACATGAAATTTGCTAAGTGATCTGGACAAAATGTAGTAATGTTTAGACTTCAAGAAAAAATAGTGAGATAAAACTTAATTGCTAAAGAATCCCAACTTATTAAACTGTCTTATTTGAAAAGAAAAATGAAAATATTTACTTTTTATGTACTGAGATACTCAGTTAAAATCCTTTTCCTTTGTAGGTTTTTTGTTGTTGTTGTTGTTGTTAAGACACAGTCTTATTATGTCTCCCTGGGTAGACTGCTGTGGAGTCACAGCTCACAGCAACCTCAAACTCTTGGGCTTAAGCGATTCTCTTGCCTGAGCCTCCCAAGTAGCTGGGACTACAGACGCCCGCCACAACACCCGGCTATTTTTTTGTTGTTGTTGCAGTTGTCATTGTTGTTTAGTAGGCCCGGTTCAAACCTGCCAGCCCTGGTGTATGTGGCTGGTGCCCCAACCACTGAGCTACGGACGCCCAGCCTCCTTTGTAGGTCTTTGTTCAGATGTCTTCCCAACTTTCCAAAGAGCTTCCTTTCCTTCCTTCCTTCTTTTTTGTGTTAAATTACCATTTTGTATCTGATCACAATTTAATTTAATCAGATACTTTTACTATAGTCTACAGATTAATTCTGGGGGGGTCAAAAAAGAATTGATAGTTTTGATACATTTTTATATCAAATTTTATAATTATTATAATGTTTTATACTTTAGGTCATTTAGTTGATAATTGTATCTGTTTTATACTTTCTATGGTCATTTGAAAACAGGTGATTTTGTTAAAATCAATGCCAAGGGAAAATAGTGTTTTAAAATAGTACTGAAATTATTTCCTGATTTCTGACCCTCTAGACCCTCTAGGATGTGCTAAATTGGTCTCTCCATTCTTCATATAACCCCTCCCATTGAGGACAATCATGAAATGCTCCTTAAAATTAGTGAATAATATTCTTTCTGAATGAATTGGTGATAACTCTTCTCAGGAGGTAGGCTACGGTTTGGTAGCAAGGTAGATTCTTCTGGTAACACTTTAATAAGAAATCACTTAAGTTCTTAACAAGAAAATGATGATATCTAATGGATATGTTAATTATCTTGATTTACTCATTCCTCAATATATACCTATATCAAAACATCATTATTGTATGCCATAAATACACATTTTTTGTCATTAAAAAAAATGTTCAAATCATTAAAGTTTATTAACTGCTGTGAATGTAACTTGAGCACATTATTTCTACTTCTTTCCATTGCGTGAAGCTCTTCTAGTTTTCTAGTCTGCTTCAAATAAAGATACTCATCCAAGAGGCAAAAAAGAAAAGAGGTGGGGGACCAAGGGGCAGGTTTTAAGGAAGATCCCTCTAACCAGCCTGTTTCCTGGAGGCAAGATTAAAAATACAACATGATGTTAACCATCCTCTGGAACAGAAATGGAAACAGCTTCTCAACAGGTGTCCAGAGACAACGCGTTTCACATTCAGTCCACAATTCACTCTTCTCTCACATCCGCTGTTGCTCCATCTTTGTACTTGCAATGTAATAAGCATCTACTGTTTGCACCTCCTGAGTACACTCACTAACCCAAATTCTTTCGAGGGGAGAGATCCCCTCTTATACCTACCATAGAACCCAGCAGAGTAGGTGTTTAGTATGTTTTCTTGGTTCTTTTCTGTTTTTGACTTTTACTAACATTGCTCTAACGTCCTTCTCTCCAGTGTAGGCTTTGTCTATGTTCTCCTTGTGTTTCCCTTCCCTCCTCTCCTCTCCCTGGGTGTGGAAGGCAGCAGCTCTTACTCCCAGGAGCTGGTTTGCTCTAGTGCTCTGTATCTCATGCTTCTTCAATTGTTTCCTTATTTCTCTCCTTGTTTTCTAGAAACATACCTTTCCCTTTGCCACCTTAAAACAGCCATAAACTCTTTTCTTTGACTCTCTAACCCCTTATCTGGAACATACCACTCTTACCCTTTTCATTAAAAGCCTTCCAGACTCTAGAGAAGTTAGCATCCACTTTTCCTACCACTGCTTCATTTACTTCCTAGCCCACTTGCAGCTTCAGCATCTGCCCTGGGGCTTCACTGAAGCTTCTCTCTTTCAACATTGCTCCCACTTTCTGATTCCCACACTGGATCCTTGGAAGCCACCTTCCTCCCCACTCTCCTCTCTGGCTGCGTTGTCGCAGTGCCATTTTGCTTCTCCTCCCTATTGATCATTCAGTCTCTGATTTCATTGTCACCTCTTCTTTCTGTTATTTGAATGTGGATATTCTCTGAGCTTTACCACCTGTCCACTTCTGTTTCTTCCTACTGTCTTTCCTCTGTTCATTTCTTCTACTCCCATGATTCAACTTTCATGTAAATAACTCCCATATCCTTATCTGGATCGAATAATTTACAGCCAAACACCTGTCCCATATTTCTCTCTTGCTACTAGAAATATCTGTAGGGTTTGTCACCACAGTGTTAACTGAAGCACATGTAAACTCATCATTTTTTCCCCTTCTCTCAAACCAGTTTTTTCTCTTTACCTCTGTATATTTGGGAAGAAAACCACCATTGTTTTAGTGAACTTAGCTCCAGACATTGGTCTATCTTTGACCATTTTCCTCTCTTTCTTCATCCAAATCGTTAAGTACTGATAGTTTATTTTCTACCATTCATACCTTCATTTTTATTCCTACTATCTTTGCCCTGGCTGTTGCTACCCAGATTGTATAAATGGTTTTCTTTCTACTTTTCTCTATTTTCTACACATTTGGGACATCCCAAAAGATTTCTCCTGGTCTTACTTATATAACACAAAAATCTGAATTTTTCAGTTTTTCTTCAGGTCCTAACAAATACATTTTAAACTCTTTGGCCTGTTAATCAGCTTGTTCTAGTCTTCACTAGCCTGTCCTATGATAGCTACTCTGTATTCTGTGTTCTAATCATGTACTGTGCTATGATTGTCTAAAGTTTGATCCCTATGGCCTATTGGCTTACTCTCACATATAGAGGATTTTTTTTCCTGTAGGGATTTATCATAATTAAACAAAATTATTCTTTTAATAATTAAAACCTTTTATTGGAGAATAAATTTAGCTTTCATTACTGTGTCACTAAAGGAGGAACATGAAGAGGGCTCTCATATTCCCAAAGCTATTCCTCTACTTCCAAGGTTCCCAGCTTAGACTTAGATGACCAAATAGATAAATGCCTCGTAGGCATATTTATCCTGCATTCTTTTTGCACATCCTGAATTCATTCAGGAGAGAGAAAATGAGTGCTGTAATTGAACTGGGCCTATCCTTTCTTCTTGGCAGCCCAGAGGAGGAACAGAAGAGCCAGATCACATTCCCTGGACTGTAGAGATTGGATTAGTGGGGGTGGGGAATTATAAGTAGAGCATGTAGTAGCATTAGCTATTTTAGGAAAATTCTCTCCAGATAGTCTATGATTCACACCCTCAGTACTTTGTGCAGCTTGTACAAATGCTCCCCTTCTTAGAAAGGCCACCTTGGTCATCTTCCCTGAGGGAAGAGGGGACTCCTATCCCCTTTACCCTGCTGTGTTTTTCCTCCCATAGTATCCCTACCGCCTAACATTCTGTATAGTTTGTTTCTTATGATCATCATCTGCTGCCCCACCTAGTATTGAAATTATATGAGGACAGGTGTTATTAACCATTATATTATCATGAGGAACCTAGAATGATGTTTGACAGTAGGTACTCAGTCATTATATGTGGAGTTAAGGGGCAAATTAACTTGTTCAGCAAATAATTTTTGTCATGCTTAGTACATGCTAAGAACTGTGCTGGTGGTAGGCACCAATAGTGCAAAACAAATAGTGACTTGGTCCTTGCCCTGAGCTTCGTCTAGCCAAGTAAACCTGCACCAACATTACAGTCACGTGAGATGAGCATTTTGCTCTGAGGACACTGAGTGACACAAGAGAGCCCATGTAGAAGATTAGTTAGTAAAGGCTTCCCTGAACAAATGAGGACCAACCTGAGACCTGAGGGTGATGAGAAGTTGGCTAAGTAGAGAGTGACAGAAAGAGGAAGGCTCTTCCAAGGCATAGTTTACAATATTACTGGTTTGGTGAATTATAAGAAACGAAGTAGCTAGAAGGCTGGTGCTAGAAAGAGAGGCAAGGAAGAGGTTAGAGAAGACTTACTAAGCTTGTGTATAGAGTTTCCACTTTCCCTCAAAGGCCAATGGACTCCCAGGATACTCTGCGTTACCCCATGAGGGTGTAATAGAGTACATTTCAGAGTATGAACATCTTCCAGTTGACCTTGCTCTTCAATGGACTGGAAAAATACTTTGTAAAGAAATATGCTCTTAGTCAAAGTAACTCTACATATAATAGCACATTTTTATTTTTAGCATTTGTGGCTGTGGAACATCACAATTCTGACCATGGTATGTTTGGTTTGGCATTAGCCATCAGCTTGTTGTTTAGTAATACTCAGATCTTTCTGAAAACAGCATAGCACATTTTGGCATTAATCTCTAGAGTAATCATATCAGTGATACAGACTGGGGAAGCAAAGAAAACTATTTTAAAAGGTATTAAATATCTTTTTTTTTTTTTTAATAAAGACCTACAGTGATGTAGGCTTCCTCTAACTAATTGTAGGTGAAGATTCTCTTTCAGTATATAGGCCAAAGCTCTGACCAGGTTATTGAAATGGAAAGAAATTTGCCTTAAACTTTCTCTTAATTCTCTCCTTTTAATCTCTTTTTCTTCTGTTAGAGTTTCCTCATGGACTTACTAGTGTTCTGCTACTTTCTGGTTACCTAGAGGGACAACCTGCCTTCTTAGTACATGGCATTATTGGATGTGCCCCTAACAAACCTGTGCTTTGTGTCACTAACACCCTTAAAACTCACTGCTCCTGTGTCCCATCTCTTTTGGCCTTCCTAGGTAAATTGTTATCTAATCTCTGGTAATGTTAGTTCATTCTGATACCTTTATGATGATGACATCTCTTAGAAGTATTTGCATGTTAAATGATGAAGGATGCATTAAATTGATTTATAACCAGAAAACTTCAAGAGGCAGGGTAGCTGAGTTGGGAAAATCTTGTTTCTAAGGGAAAAATAAGAGCATGAGGTAAGACTATAGCCTCTTGAATCTAATACTTATGTAGCTTAATATCTGATCATTTCTGAGGCCTATCATTTTCCACAGAATCTATCTTGATGATAAAAGGTCACAAGAGCTTTAGCAGCCTCTGAATGTTTTTTGCTGACTGTACAAACTTGTTTGAAACTATTTTGAATTTTAGAGTAAAAATATTAGTGCTGAAGGTAGAATATGGAGCTCTAGTTGGAGATAGCCGTGGAAATTGATACATTGCCTGACTTCTTGGAGATTGACTTGTTTTTCTTTTTTTTCTAAGATGTACTTCTTTCTACAGAGTATTACATAAGTATTAGATGATTGTTAAAGTATTTTAAAACTATAAAGTGTATACAAATAGGAGAGAGGATTTAAATGCTTTCTTTCAATGTCGCAAGGATTTTATTTGCATAAGATTTAGGGTGGCTGCTCTGAGAAATTTCAGCCTATTGCAATTTAATATGAAAGTATGTAATAAAATTTAAAAGGCTTATGTTTTTATGTATTTGAGTAGAACTTAGTTATAACTTCTCATTTGACTGAGGTAAAATGGTTTCACATAAGAGAAATATATCCCCTCGAAATAGAATGTGCAGAAATAGCATCTGAAGATTTATTACAGAAACAAAACAAATAGTACACAATTAAAATAGGCATGTTCTCCTGGAAAAACATCCCCAGCAGACCTCGAAGCCTTGAATCTACTTTTGGATTGTCTAGTCTGGCATATATGCCAAGAATCTAAACTATTTCAGGGTGATGCAGTCTTTATTTTAGTGATCATGATGATACGGGAAATCAAAGGGTACTTGGGAAAGTGTGATTCAAAACCTCGCCCAACAAGCGGCAGTGTCCACAGATGTCATTGACCTGAACTGACCCAACACCTGGATTGCTGCCCTCATTGCCATCAGTTATGTGTGTCATATTGTTGGAAGTGTCAGTCACACCTCTGTAACTGGCTAGACCATCTGCTCATCATACTTGTCTGTGTGAGCCTTGGCTGTTCATAATTCTTCCCTCAAAAAAATCATAGCAAATCAAGAGAGTCTTCCAGTAATTTTGGTGGTTATTATGGGGCAGCCGCTCAGGACATTTCAAAGTGGCATTTTTGGCTGTTGCCCTTCTCTGAGCCCCTGGGGATCTTAGAATAGTTCATTCTCCATACGGTCCAAAGCCAAAAGCAACAGCAAAACCATTCCTGCCAACATTTCAATTAATTAGGAAATCAAGAAGGCCTTAACTTTCTTGAAAGATCAATTTGGAAAGACTTTTTCATATTAAATAAAAGTCTGATTTCAAAAGCATTAATTACATTGGTAATTATTGTAGTTTTCAACCTGATGGCAATTTGATATTTTATCTTAACCTGCAACTTTTATATTTGGTATCTTGCCTATAGAATTTCAAAGGGAGATACAGAAAAGGGAGAGAACAGGGAAATCAGGAAATCAGCCAGATGAAATGGTCTGACTTGAGGGAGAGAGTGCCGGCTTGGAGTCTGCCTGCCTGGTGTTTAAATCCCAGCTCCACTATTTCCTAGCTGATTTCAAACAATTTACTACTAACTTTTCACCCAGAACTTTGCAGAGGATTGATTAGATAATGAACATAAAGCACCTGACAATGAGGTGAGGAATATATGTTAGTTCTACTACTACCTAAAATTGATTGGTTCCATAACTCCCCATAACCTGAAGGTCAGGTTTCTAATGGTAATTACCACTGACAAAGCTATGAACCCATAAGTAAGTAAAAGAATGAATAGATCACTTGGTATAAAACTCATGCACTTCTCTCCATGGGATTAATAAATCACTAACTTGGAGCCTAACCCAGATAGTTGTCAAAAGAAAATCTTAGCTCAGGACCTCAGGTAAAATAACATCAGGGAAAAGCTAACACTAGCTGAGAAAGAACTTTGCAGGAAATAGGGCATCAAAGTTAGTCTGGGCTGCTATTTTAGGAATCAAGAGTATAGCAATGGAATGATTATCTTTTGTTTTTATTTTGTAATGTTATTGAGTGATTAGGATTGGAAAAATAGTTATCTTTATTTCTCTGGGAAAAATGCCTTCTTATAGAAAATTACATTGATAGATTAAGGACATATTACTATATCTTCTACTTCTCACTGACAAATAAAATCTTCCTTCATATTAACCAGTTTGATGAAGCATTCCAAATTGTATATAAAATCAGCACATTATACCCCATAAATGCAGTAATGCACACAGTTATGATCTAATAAAAAATTTTAAAAAATGGTTCTTAAAACAATGAATTCCTCTCTCACAAAATCATAGTAAATCAAGAGAGTATTCCAGTAATTTTGTTGAACTCAAGAATTAGCATGAGGATAGCATTGGTATGTTTTTGTATTGTGAACTTTTCTTGTTACAGGATAGCGTTTCATTCTGCAAAACAAACATTTCTCATGTTCAGTAAACTGAATTTCCAAGTTTATTTATTATTGGTGGAAATTTAGAAAATTTAAACTGAGAAGTTAATGCTATGGAGACATGCACACATAAAAACATTCAGAAAACAAGCCAAAACATATGATGGTATTAAAATTAAGATTTTGTATACCCATGTTTTTAAATTAACTTTATTACTGAGTTAGGGTAAAGACCGAGTAAGGAAGAAAGGTTGATTCTAAGGATATTTGTATATTTAATTAATCATATGTCTTAATCTGATTTGTCTCTTGGCACATAGAAATGTGCAATTTTCCTTTTTAGACATCTGCTTGTATATATTGCTGACTATATTTATTCACACACACATATAGGTACACATAGACGTATGTATGTGTGTGAAGGATAGGGTTACTAATATATCCTTGTTTCCCTGGGACAGTCCTGATTTATGCCTTATGCCTTGGCATTTTATCTGGTTAGCATTTATCCAGCATTACTTTTTAAATTTTTATATTAAAAATGAGCCAGGTTGCATTCTACCTTGGTCTCTTTTACCAATGTGGAGGTAACATGGATAGTAGAGTCCTTTCTTGAAATTGAGAATAAACCTGAAAGACAATCAGTCATAGCCTGCATTTTCCCCCCAACCCTTCTCAGAAGCAAGGGAAGTAACATGCCCCCGTCAGTGACAATGTGCACTCTGATAAAACACAAGTCCTCGTGGACTTTGGCGGATAGGGAATGCTAACTGCTTTTGGTCTCGGTGGTGGTAGAAGTTCTCAGTGCTGCTGCCCCTGCTAAGCGCTTAGTTTTCCAGCTAACTGGGCCAAGGCTCACTCATGCAAGGTGCACAGAGCCTTCAGGCCACCAGCATGCAGGGCCAGTGGGAATCATGCTCAGTTATCAATTAGATGTAGATGAAATAGATGGCTATACTATACTCATAATTTTAACAGAAGCCAAGCAGTCTACCATAGTGCTTATAGAGCTTAATCTGTGTACTCCTGCTATAGAGATTTTATCATTCCTGTATAGTATGAACCTACACTATTAGTATTTATTAGTATTTATATAGTATGAATCTACACTATTAGTATTTAATTTATCCAAATAGTCAGACTTATTTCAGAGTTAAAGAAAGTTTATTACCTGAATGGTTTACAGTTACAACTCTTATTTGGTTTATGTTTCTTTCTCAAAGTTAAATGAGATGAAAAAATATACTTTGAGGAGGTAGACTTATAAAGGCCTAGAACTGTAATTTCTTTTCATTTGTCAAAAGGGTGTCTAATGAGGTAGCCCCAAAGTCTATTTGTTCTATCATTTTCTTAACAACTAAAAATTATTTTTGATATAAACCTGTTGATACCAATAAAATTTAAGTGTGATTTAATGAATATTTCCATTTCTCAAGTGATTGATAATCAATAGAAAATATGTATAAAATGCTTATTGACATTTAGTAACTGCTAGGGGGCTATAATGATATCTGTAATCACTGGAAATCCAAAGACACAATCTGCTGAAGGAGCGTAAGAAGCTAGTTGAGACTAGACTGTTGCAGCCCAATGTACAATCGCCAAGGTGCAGAGGCAGCCTAAGTGCCCTGCCCACCAACCCAGGATTGGATTGACAAATTGGTGTGTGCATACCATGGAATCCTGTTCAGCTATTTAAAAGAGGAGACTTTTTATCTTTTGTATTAACCTGGATTGAGTTGGAACGCATTCTTCTTAGTAGAGTATCAGCAATAAAGAAGCAGGAGTCCAATATACTTGGTTCCCATATGAAGACCACAGATGATCTAATACAAGATAGGGGGTGAGGGAATGAGGGAGCGGGGAGGGGGAGGAGAATGGGGAATGAGGTCCTGGTGTATGGCTCACTTCGTGGAGGCAGGACACTATTATAAGAGGGACTTTACCTAGCAAATGCAACCAGTGTAAACTAATTCTTTGTACCCTCAATGAATCCCAAACAATAAAAAGAATTATTTTAAAAAAGAAGCTAGTTGAGAAATTAGTGGAAGTGAAGGAGATGATTTAACCTGTGCAACTGGGGAAGGTGCTTTTACCATTAGTTTGTGAAGCTTGTCCTTTCATTTGGAGTAAATGACTGTTTTCATGAATTAATTTAGTTTTTTTTTTTTTCAGTTTTTCTTGTGCAAAATGTGAAAAAAGCATTCGAAGTGTTCTATCTTTTTTTTTTTTAATTGAATCATAGCTATGTACATTAGTTCAACCATGGGGTACAGTGTGGGGGCTTCACATGCAATCTGAGATATTTTATCAACCTGATTGACATAAAATTCATGATATTTTCTCGTTTACTATATGAAAAAATTTTTGATCCTTGTTTAGAAGTTTT
>CAUYON010170779.1:0-60199 GCA_963573935.1 Arctocebus calabarensis
TTGTGGCGGGTGCCTGTAGTCCCAGCTACTTGGGAGGCGGAGGCAGGAGACTCGCTTGAGCCCAGGAATTGGAGGTTGCTGTGAGCAGTGAGGCCATGGCACTCTATCCAGGGTGACAGCTTGAGGCTCTGTCTCAAAAAAAAAAAGGAAAGTATGATTTCAGCATTGTCTTAGTTTATGATGAACAGAAATGTATTGGCTCGCAGTTTGAGGGGCTGGGAAATCCATTATCGTAGTGGCATCTGACAAGGCAGAAGGCATGGAAAAGAGGAGTACGAAAAGAGCAGGCTGATCATTCCCTTAATAAGGAGCTAAACATCTCTTAAAAGGTCCTGCTTATTAATACCGTTTAGAGTGGGAACTAAATTTCAACATGAATTTTGGTGAAAACAGCCATTCTGACCAAGCAAGCATGTACCCTCAATGTATGTGGATTTACAAATATTTTATTTAAAAAACATTTTAAAATAAAAGTTTTTGAAATTGAGAGGTTTTTGTAATTATTTCTTAACATCCCATTTTGAAGACTCTTTTTATTTTTTTTTAATTATTTATTTATTTTTAGATAGTCTCACTTTGTTGCCCTCAATAGAGTACTGTGGCGTCGCAGCTCACAGCAACCTCAAACTCTTGGGCTTAAGCAGTTCTCTTGCCTCTGCCCCCAAGAAGCTGGGACTACAGGCACCTGCAACAAGGCCCAACTGTATTTTAGAGACAAGGTCTTGGCTGGCTCAGGTTGATCTTGAACTCGTGAGCTCAGGCAGTCCACCCTCCTTGGCCTCCCCAGGGCTGGGATTATACGTGTGAGCCATCGCCCCCAGCCTTGGAGACTCTTTTTAAATAGAGCTTATTTTATCAGCAAAAGGCATTTTAATTTAACACATTTTAGAATGCTTAACAATGTGCAAGTCACTGCTAGTTGCTGAATGAGAGACAGGTAAAATATATTTTTCATACCTGAGGAGCAGAAAGTTGTATAATATGGGAAGCACAAGAGACTGCTTGATGGTAGAGTCAGAATCTGCGTGAGAGACATAGAGACATAGTGCTGAGAGCACAGCAGAAGAGCCGGAGCAACAAGGACTCACTGACGCTTGAGCTGGACCTCTTAAAAGTATAGATGCACATTTGATAATGTTTAGGACGGAAGGTTGAACTGATATTTGAGCTATTTAATACATGCCAGGCAACATGCTGGGTGTTTATGTTCATTTAAAGCTCGAAGCAGCCATAAAGAGAGGTATAGGTATTGGATCTAGGTATTCTGGACCCCATTTTATAAGAGAGCCAGGATTAGATTCAGTTCCGTCTTTCTATAACACTTTGCTTTGTCATTCTGGGCAAAGTATACCCATTTTTCTCTTAGGATGTTGACTTTGCTTCTCCAATGAAAATAGAATGAGTCTGTACAACATCACTTGCTGTAGAAGATGCATTTTGTTATATGCAGACACCCAAACTTTTGAGTGACTGAAAAATTCAAATATAAAGATGTAGCAAGACTGCTTGTCTAAGAATTATAAGTACAGCCAATGATATATCAGAAATTCTGTTTTCATATAAATTTTAATTGCACTAGCCTCACTTTCTAAAGACTGCTATTGTTTTCTTGTTCTGTCTTCTTTCTTTGGTGTTAAGCAGGAGCATAATGAAGGAGTAACCATTAAAATGGTTTTCTGATGTTTAGTCTGTTGATAGGATTTTTTTAAAACAATTTCTTTACTCTAGGTATATTTGTTTTTTAATAAAGTTAACTTAAGATTTCTCTACTCTATTTTTAGTATAGTAAACTATCACTACTAGGCAGGGCACATGATGGCTCACACTTATAATCCTAGCTCTTTGGGAGGCCGAGGTGGGAGGGTCATTTGAGGCTAGGAGTTCAAGACCAGCCTGGGCAATAGTGAGACCCTATCTCTACAAAATTTAAAAAAATTTTTTTACCAAGAAAAAAAACATAATTGTTCTATAACCAAAAAAATCTTTGCTCTGGAGATGAACATTAGAATTTTTATTCATTTCAACATTTTTTTTTAAGGTTGATTAGCATGGTGAAGGAAGGGTAGAGTTACTTGCAAATTTTAGTGTTTTTATTTATATGCTGCTCTTCTTAGTATTTTGTTTTCTTGTAAATGAGAAAAGAAGACTAAATGTACTGTACCAATAAGACTGACCACTTTGTTTAAAAAACATCTTTCGTTGTACTAAAGATGACTTTGATTTGAACAGTTGGATGAGTATAGTAGTTTTTTTAGCTCTGGAAATTCTGGGTAGATGATATTTTAAATAAATGGCATACAGATTTTTTTATTTAATTTTATTTGTTATAGATTTTTAGTGATGGCGTACTTTTGACTGATCATGATTTCTCTTAAACTGACTGCAAAATTTGGTGATTTTTAGATAAACATTCATTGTTCCCTGTTTTTAAAAATAGTTATCTTCGGCCAGGTGTTGTGGCGGGCATCTGTGGTCCCAGCTGCTGGGGAGGCTGAAGCAGGAGAATCAACCTGGGCCAATGTGGTGGAGGTTGCTATGAACTGTGACTACACAGCACTCTACCGAGGGTGATAGAGTGAGATTCTGTCTCTTAAAAAAAAAAAAAAAAAAAAATTGTTATCTTCTAGTAGTATTTTAACTTTGCCCTTTTCTGTTCGTTAGTAGTCCTGTGTCATGTTCTTTGATTTAGTCATAGACATGATAAGTAGAGAAGGGACAGCTCTTACTGTTTCGGATGACAGAGTTTTAAAATTTTGCTGCTTCTTACTCACCACCCTCTGCATGCTCTTTTGTTCATTTGCTTATCTTGAGCAGTGATTGGGCTATTAACAGCATATTTCCTTTCCTTTTTCCCTATTTATCCTCTGGGCTGACGACTACCTCACCAGTGTGTGGTGTGTCTATGCTTTGATGAAAGTGCTGGGAAGTGGGGAGACCAGATGGTCAGGGGCTGCTAAGAGACCTTGTCCTTGGAGCTGTGCAACCAGCCAGATCAGCCTATTTTGAGTTTTCATCTGCTTCTTACAGATATTGATGATAAAAACCTTATTCCCAGGATTTTTTTCTCATTAGTGTTATCTTTTTTTCTTCTTTTTAATACAGAGTCTCACTATGTTGCTGTCTGTAGAATGCTGTATTGTCACAGCTCACAGCAACCTCAAACTCTTTGGGCTTAAGCGATTCTCCTGCCTCAGCCTCCCAAGTAGCTGGGACTACAGGCGCCCGCCACAATGTCCAGCTATTCTTTTGCTGTAGTTGTCATTGCTGTTTGGTAGGCCGGAGTGGGCTCAAACCTGTCACCTCCGGTGTGCGTGGCTGGTGCCCTAGCTGCTTGAGCTACAGGCGCCCGTGCCCATTTATCATATTTTAATTTGGCTGTACATTTATAGATATAAGATGTGTGTATATATTTTACCAATTTAAGAGACTTGTAAAAGTTTGAGTTAAAACTGGCACGTTTTTACATTTCAGTTGGTCCTGTTCAGCATCGTGAGCCTCTGGGGCTTCTTTAGCAGTATGTTTACATATCAAGGATAGAAGTGTCTCTTGTCTATATTCTTCAGGAGCATATTCCTTTGGACAGTCAGGTCTTCAGACTGCTACCCTCATTGAAACGTGATTTAAGAAGATAATATGAGGCCCCCATAGGAAAGTTTGTTCTTGTTCTAACTTCAAGTGAAAGAGTAAATCTGCTTTGGAGAGAAACCTAGTTTTGGTAAATGTGGATGTTGAACTCTCCAGCTTAGTGACTGATGATCACTTTACTTGAAATCAGTCTGCTTTGGCATTGTTTCTGTGATTAGACTGAAGGGAGAGGAAGGGGCATCTTTCCACTAAGGTTGTCTTAATCTGTCTCTGTAGGGATGAGATCTGAAACCTCAAGACCAGGCATATTGCCCCGTCCTTCTGTCTTTAGCTCCTGGTGTGATCCATCATCCTTCCCGTTGTCTCTTCCAGTTGTCTTTGAACATTTATTTCTGAGAACCACTAATGTAACTGATTATGATTTCTAAACCTATAAATTGATTTCGGCATCCAGAACAACAAATTGCATATACTGGTGATGTAATATTTGCTGAAGGTCTTTGGCTCTAGAGCTTTTCTTGAAAGAAAGAAATGGAAGTGAGGTTACTTTGAACCAACAAAGACAGATTTTGCAGTTTGAAACCCCTTATAAAATTTGGATGTTGAAGTGTGAATTGAAAATATTTCCATTTAGTCAGTTTCGATTGAATGCTCAAATCAAATATTCTAAAAGGACAGCTCATTTTCTAACAGCCCTGTGTTTACGTCTTCTGCAATATTATGAAAGAGAGAAAGAGTTAAAAGTGTGTCCCAAAGTAAAATGACTCATGTTGTGTTTGAAATACTTGGTGAAAGAGATACGTATGTGAAAGTCAACATACTGATTCTTTGGGAGCTATCTCTCTTTGGGAGAATATTAAAGATAATATTGCTGAGTTCAATGGTCTACCTACCTTATACTATATTAAAATTAAATGATAGGAACAAATTCTACGAATCAAATAAATATGTTCAAACAGGAAGCAGGATCAAAGATCTTAAGGGTTTTCCATATTCAGAGCAGTATGTTGTGAGTCACATTAGGTGACCTCTAAGATCCCTTTCATCTCCCATAGTATATGCATCAGCTGGATGTGTCCAGATAATCAGGGGATAATTCCATATTAAAAAAAAGTGAGGCGGGGGGTGCTAAAGGCAGGACTTTCCACCCCCCCCCCCTTTTTTTTTTTTGTAGAGACAGAATCTCACTTTACTGCCCTCTGTAGAGTGCCATGGCATCACAGAGCTCACAGCAACATCCCACCCCTGGGCTTAGGCGATTCTCTTGCTGGGACAATAGGCGCCCTCCACAACGCCCAGCTATTTTTCTGTTTTGCAGTTCTGCCGAGGCTGAGTTTGAACTCGCCACCTTCAGTATATGGGGCTGGTGCCCTACTTGATGAGCCACAGGCACCACCCGGGACTTTCCACTCTTTATGAAGAAGAAAGGAAAGAATTTTGCAGCTAGACGTATGTGTAGACATGTGTGTTTGGGGTCTGGACTAAGGTCAGAGTTTGCACAGCTTTGGACAGATAGCCTGGACACAGGAACCCATCTTCCCTCCATTTAAAAAACACAGTTATGTGTCCCCTTCCCTATAATCCCCTTGTCCTCCAAGCACACTCACTAGAAGTCTTAACCATGGGTCAGCTTATGTTGACCTTTTTGGGTAAAAGACTTTATTCCTTTGGAATTTCAGAAGCAAAAATTTGTTTTCTGAAAACCACATACCATTGGATTCCTTTTGATTTGACATGTGATTAAAATTTTTGTTATAACAATTCCATTTTTGACAAAGGCTGCCTTCAAACAGAGTGGCCATAAAGCTCGTGCACAAATTTTTTTAAAAATTGCGCATAAACTTTATGGCCATCCTGTATTTATTAAAGATAACAAAACCCAAAACCACTTCTTCTTTCATACATTTTCTGCTTTCATGATCTGTCATTCTGAGATCTTTTTTTCTTTCCTTCTCTCTGTCTTCTTTCCCGCCAGCTGTCGGCAGCATCCAGCCCCTCCAGTCACAGTCCTCACAGAGCTTCAGGAAAGGACCCTTTTGCAGAGCTCTCTTTGGAGGATTTCTTATAAGTCACTTTAGGTATTGCTGCTTGTTGGGGGAGATGGGGACTTAAATATATATATTTTTTCATTACCAAACATTAAGCACAATTCACTCTTCTTCTTTGTTTCTTTAAGGGACTCTAGGTTCCCTCTCCTTTTCCACCACCTCCTCCTCTCTCCTTTAGGTGAAGAATAAAAATAGGTCAGGATAGGACATTTAAAAAAAACAACTTTTGGAAAATATTTTTTCTAATTTTATCCACTGCTCACAGCAGATGGATGAGATTAAATACCACCCATAGAAACAAAGTGTTTTAGTCAATCTTAAAAGAATTAAAGAGAACAACACAGCATTGCACATTGCATTAGAGTGTGATTAGGAACATCTTTAATTTTAGAATAATGGCCAGGCTTAGTTGTGAAAAATTCATTTCAACATTTCTTTAAAGAGTTGCATTTTTATGTAGGCCTTTCCATTTAAAAACACTAACTTTTAAAAAGTTACTATTTTTAATGCTTTTTAATTAAGGGCCGGTGAATACTTAAGGCCTTTCAAATTAGTGTTTAGCATATGATCCATACTGCCTCTGTTTGCTGGAAGATAACGTAATATGTAATTTCTTCTTGGTGTGCTAGCTCCTGGTTCAGATATACCTTCTAGATCTTTGGGAATTTTTACTCTTCTGATTTGGCAAGTTTATTATCACATCTCCCTCAGTAATAAATCTTTGGTTGGGCAGTTTAAGGGAAATCATGAGTCAAAGTGCCTTTGAGCGAACATTGATGCCCTAGTGAAAAGTGTTTCTTTAAATAGAGCTTGCAGATTTTGGTTTATATGAGTAAAGAAATGACTTAGCTGTAGTTATTAGCTATTAGTTATCATTATTACCTATAGTACAATATTTGAAACTTTGTCTTCCCAAGTGAGATTTTTACATGGAATAGTTATGGTTATAGAGAGATTTTTTTCCAAAATTACTATGCTAAAATAGGTTGTTGGTCTTCTTCCCCTCCCCCACACATTGCCCCTCTGTTTTTAGTAACTAGAAAGGTATTAACTTCAAATATTGAGCCTCTGACACCTGATAATAACACGACTTTGTTTTGTAGTCATGGTTTGTGATAAGCATGTTATGAACACTTCTGGGCCAGTAAGTGGTAAAGGTAACAAGGCATTTTTAATTGTGAGAAAACATTCAATTATACAGTGAATTAACTTACACACTTTTTTTTTTTTCCAGATACAGTTTATGTAAGTAGATGGAAGAGAATAGAATTATTCCAAAAAGACAAGTGCTCAAATGGTGAATCCTTACTTCCAGCAAAATCCAAACTGCTGTCTGTTAAACTCTTCTTTCCATTAGAATGCTACAGTAACTCCGTGATGGCCCATGAAGGAAACTGGAACTAGTTTCTAGGAGAACGTATGATCAATACAGTTTATAAAGTCAAGAATTGCCATCATTCAAGACTAAGACCTGTCTTTTTGGTGACTAACCCTTCAGTTCTTTCAACTCCTGTTAATACTCATAATCAGTAACCTACCAAGAAAAGCCCTTATTTGAAAAGTGTGAAATTTGTATTTGGAAAAGCTGCCTGGAGAGAAGAGCTGTGTCCTTTACTGTAATTCAACAGGACTCATTGGGGATCAAAATCATAATTATGTATTATCTTTCTTTTCTCCATCACAGATACAGAAATGGTAACTGAAATTAACTTTTGTTTTTAAAAAAATTATATTCAGTTTGCAGTAGACATTCCTTAAGTATTTGTATTTATTTATGATTATCAATTTTACATAACATTAATATTGTATCAAACCTCCTTATGAAAATGAGTATGGATGTACACAGTATGTTTGATTTTTATCCACAAGAATGAATCTGATTCAGAATGCTTTTCTCAGTTGACATACAGAGCACTAAATATTTCAAGGCAAGTCCATAGGTCTGAATCTGTTAAGAATTCTTAGTCTCTATGGGATTGAAGGAAGCATTATATAAATGCATTAATCCTGATAGTCAATTCTGTGCCTAGGATTTTGCCAGGGAACAGTTCACTGACTAGGAAAAGCACTACATTTTAAATTCAGCATTAGTGCATTGGGAAGGATCTTTATGCTTTGTGCTTGGCATGTCATTACTTTCCATTTGACATTAGGGCCTTTCCAAAATGAATGTGAGGAATTGCTTTCACTTCAAGACTTTCCTTCTTTTCAGTAAAACTCTAGGAGGTGTTATGGGGGGAGGGATGGGGGACAAAATCCTTGAACCTTTTATTTGGCTCGTGCCATGTTATGATCATGTACCTTTTAAATAAGGGGAAATAGTATCTTTAAAGTTAATGTCTAGCCAAGAGTTTAGTAAACAAAGAATTAAACTGCACTGTTGATCGGTGCTTTGTGTAAATACATCTTAACATTTGGGTTGAGAGGGGCCTTAAGAAGGACAGTTCGTTGTAGGAAAGCAATTCTGTACATGAGTTTAAAGCATACTTGTTGCATTGTCTCTGCAGATTCTATTTTTGTTTACAATATTAAAATGTATGTTAGCAAAATGGGTGGATTTTCAAATAAAATGCAGCTTCCACAAAACTTTCATTATGGTATTCTGGTCTGAGGTGCATTTATTTTCTTTTTATCTTAAGTATCATCATTTTTTCCTAATAAAAGTATACCCAGATGAGTATGTTTACTGATTCAGTAAAATGTAAGATTTATTTGTTTTATATAAATTTCCAAAAAGATTTATCTTTGCACTTTTTGTTACCTTCTAGACTCTTGCTGAACTACTTATTAAAATTGTTCATTTAGTCTTTTGATCACATTTCTTTAATAAGATAAGTTTAAGGGAGAAAATGCATTTGAGTTTGACTTATTGGTTCCTATATCTGCCAAAGAAACCTTTGATTATATCATATTGTCTGCTAAATAGAAAGTAAGATTCAGAGTACATGATAAAGGAATTAAAAGCTTTGCCTTGATAAGTTACTGCATAATATTTGCCATGGCTGGAAAAATACATAGTTTTTTATTTTTAGCCAATATGTTTTGTTAATTTTACTGGTTTTTAAGTTTTCGCTATTAAACCATTTTCATATAAACTGGGAAATTGCACTTTTATAAATTACTTCCTTCTTCCTTAACATCACAAATCTTGATTTGTCTCTTCTGGTGTTTGAGATGGTGTTATATTTAAGGTCTGTGGCCTGTTTCGTTCCTATTACCTTTTGAGGGGGGTTGTTTTTGTTTTTTTAGTATGTTTCAATATGAAGTGCTTCATAACCATTTCCAAATGCTTTGGGGCTATGTTGGATAACGTATGACCCACATTTTCCCCACTTAACAGATAGGAATCTAGAACCTAAAAAGGAACCTCCCAAGATCAATAAGTTCATAGGTGGAGGAGACAAATCTTTAGTTTCATGGTCTCTTGTTTTCCTCTGACCTGCTGTCATTAATATTAGGTTATTATTATCAAATGTCTTGTATTGTCTAGTAACAAGTTAGTTTGACAATTGGTATCTCTGATGCTTCACTTTGACACTTTTTTTTTTTATTGTGAAAGTACATCTCAGTCTTTCAAATACACATTTTGGCTTATGATTATCTTTTATTTTTTTTTATTGTTGTTTTTTTAAGACAAAGTCTCATTGTGTTGCCTGGACTAGAGTATCATGGCATCAGCTTAGCTCACAGCAACCTCAAACTCCTGGGCTCACGTGATCCTCTTGCCTTAGCCTCCCAAGTAGCTGGGACCATAAGTACCTGCCACAGCGTCTGGCTAATTTTTCTATTTTTAGTAGAGATGAGCTGGTCCTGAACCTGTGACCTCAAGGATCCTTCTGCCTGAGCTTCCCAGACTGCTAGGATCACAGGTATGAGCCACCACACCTGGCCTCAAATTTTTTTTTTTTTTTTTTTTTTGAGCAATTATAGTGATGACACCATGGATAAGTCAAAAAAAAAAATTGGGTTATTTTTGAATATAAGTTCTGTTGTGGAAACAATCTAGTACAGGTAACCCAAAATATAAGTGAAGTATTCATGAAAGATGTGGCTAATGAATGCAGGCTACAGTCATACTTTGAGAGGTTCCATTCATAGGGATTTTAATCTTGAAAGTGAGCCATGTGGGAGAGTGAGACTAAGGTGGATAAAGATGAGCTGAAAGCTGTTGAAGCAAATCCTTATCAGCCTACACATGAATTAGCAGCAAGGTTTGACCTTACCATTCCAGCAACAGTGGACTATTTGGAACAAATTGGACGGTAAAGAAGCTGGATAGATGGGTTCCACATGAATTAAATAAGCATTGGAAGAGACATTGGAAGTTTTTCTTTGCTGTCATGACATAAAGGCAAACCATTTCTACTCCATATTGTTATGTGATGAAGAATAGATTCTTTGACAGTCACAAGTATTGGTCACAACAGTTGGAACAACAGTTGGATGAAGATGAATTGCTGAAACATAGTCTACAACTAAATATTCATCAAAAAAGCTAAAGGTGCCTGTTTGGTGGCCCAGCATTATCCATTATAGCTTCGTGAAACCTGGTCAGTTGATTACAGCAGGTGTCTATTCCAACCAAATGGACAATATGATGTAGAGATTGTAACTGAGCAGCCAAGACTGGTCAACAGAAACAGGCTAATTCTCTTGTGAGACAGCGCTTCACTACGTGTCACACAAACAGCACTACTCAAAGTGCCTCAGCTGGAGTTGGAAACTCTGTCACCTACCATATTCACCAGACTTTTCACCAACTAATTACTACTACTACTGGGCTTTGGGCCACTTCTTGAAAGAAAAATTATTCAATTCTCAAGCTGTGGAAAATGCCTTTTGCAATTTCATTGTTACTTGTTCTCTAGGCTTCTTCACTGCTGGCATAAACAAGCTATCATTAAGATAGCAAAACTGTGTCAATAGTTAAGGCACATACTTTAATTGTACTGCTTCTTGTTTGAGATGTATTAATAATAAACTAAACTTTTCATTCGGAATCAGACATTTCATATTTAATGATGTAGTATAAAAACTGAAATGGAAATTTGTTTCTCTCTGCTTTCTATCCCCAGGTGGCCTTCTCCTAGAAAATAATTTCCTGCCTCCTCCAGGAGTGAAGTGTTTTTAAACCAAGTATGAGTACATGACTACATCAGTTTACGAACTCATACATGCCCATACCGTTTTACCACCCATCTAGCAATTTGGTAGTGGCTGCAGAGACAAATAAGATTGTTACCTGAAAGCAACTGTTCCTTCTGAAATTACTTTCAAAATTTTTTGCTTTTGATTTAACATCAGCCTTCAGTGTTTTAAAAAGACATCCCTTAACCAATGACTATGAGAATCCATAATTAATAAGAGGCCTTAACGTTAGACTAGCAGTCTTTTGTTTTTCCAGGAGCCAAAAGAATGTAACCTCCTTGAAAACAAGCCTTTATGGGATGTTTTTTCTTGAAGTAAAAATAATTCCAGGGCTTTTCTCTTGTTTATCATCATCCACAAGTTTCCAAACTCTTGGAAATTCAGAGTAAGAGGCAAATGCTTAATCTACAAAATTCTATGGAGGAGGAAAAAATTCATTCAGGGCAAGTGTGGCTCGTGTGTGCTGGAGTGACTGGGTCAGAGTGTATGGCGAGACCACAGTTGTCAGCCCGTGAATTTACACTTGCGTTCCCGAAGAGTTTCACAGCTTCCATTTTTGCCCTCTGCACCAGCTTAGTCTTTGTCTTGCCACACGTCTGTAGGGTATTACTAGCCTTTCTAGAAATCTGTTGGAATAGCCTCTGAAAAGACAAGCTGCAGGTTATCATCTTCCACTCAGTCTGTTACAGAAAGCCAAGCTTCAAGGACTGTAACATGCAAATATTGTAACCTAGTTGTACCCTCACATTAACATGAAATTAAAAAAAAACTTCAAACTGTAAAGTGGGCACGTTAATATACCTACCTTATCAAACTGTTGTATTCAATTAGTAAATGGAAGCATTGCAAATAATACGACATACTGATAAAGGTCCAATATATAATTACTGTTACTATTACTGGTCTGCAGAATAGGTTGTGGTCTAGGACTTGGATTTTGCAGGCTCTTGTCCACATCCTGTCTCTGCTCCTTACTAGCTGGGGAACTTGGGAAAGTTAGCAAATCTACCTCTTCCTGTTTCTTAATCTATAAAATGAGGATAATTATAGACCCTTTGTCATAGGTTTATAATACAATTGATGTATGTAAAGTGCATGTAATAAGCACTTAAGTGTTTGCCATTGTTAGTACAAAGGGTCTTGTAAACCATCAGTCATTGGAGTTGTGCATTCTGCTCTTAATGCAGAGTTGACTTCAGCTCACTGCTGGCAGATTGTGTGAGCTGCTTCCAAAGTAGAACCCTGATCTGACTCCACATGTCCTCACGCAACCAGGAGTTGGTCCTAAGGCAGCTTCAGTAATACTGTGTTTTGGGGGTAGAATTTATTTTATTTTATTTGTTTATTTTGAGGCAGAGAGTCGGCAACCTCAAACTCTGGCTTAAGCAATCCTCTTGCCTCAACCTTCCAACTACTACAGGTGTGTACCACCATTCTTGGCTAGTTTTTCTATTCTTTTTAATAGAAACAGGGTCTTGCTCTTGCTTAGGTTGGGCTCAAACTCCAGCTCAAGTAATCCATCTGCCTTGGCCTCCTAGAATGTGGGGATCACAGGCATGAAGCCACCGCACCCAGCCTAGAGCTCTTTTTAGAAAATAGCCTCACACATAAGTATATTTAGTAGCTGTAGATGCCCACAGATACTTTCTAAAGCAGAATACTTTTTAATGTACAGGGTGTTCATAAGGTTTGTGTGCTATTTTTTAACACAAAGTTTTACTTACCCAGCCTTTGTTTAATGTCCTGGAGACTGTGAGGTTTGGCGAAGGGTAAATATGTGGCAAGAAAGTAAGTGGTAGGGGGGAACTGAATTGTGGCTAAGTACCAAATTGCAGATGGGAACTGTTCTCTGGTGGGAACATAACATCATATGGAATTCTTAGTGACCTTTAACTGACCTGGAACACTTCACCATTTAATTAGCACAGCGTGCGTGGAGTTTTCATGAAGGATTCTGGCAAAGATGCATGTGTGCAAAGGGAAACTATATAACCCCAACCTATCAGTCACTGCAAAGGCAGGAAATGACAACCAATCCTAGAAAAAAAGCGGGACAAACTAGTGAGTGTGTAAATTCAGACTTTGGTGTCTTTCTCCACTTTCAGAGCCTGACCCATTCCTGTCTCTCTAGAACAGCGATTCTCAATCTGTGGGTCACAACCCCTTTGTAACAATGAAAATACATCCTGCATATCAGATATTTACATTATGGTTCATAACAGTAGCAAAATTACAGTTACGATGTAGCAACGAAAATAATTGTATGGTTGGGGGCACCACAAGATGAGGAACTGTGTTAAAGGGTCACAGCGATAGGAAGGTTGAGAACCACTCACTGCTCTAGAATGTGTTTTCACTTTGTGTCATTTGTGTAGCTTCCTTCTCTGCTTTCTCTTTCCTGTAATAACTGTTTGTGTGGGATCGCTCTGCATCTGCGATAACTCCGTCATCAGCTCGACTCGGCCCAGTGCTCATTCTGGACACTGGAAACCCAGGGACCAGGGAGCCTCCAGACAAACCTAACAACGCTACATTTTACTATTGAAAACACTGACTTTCTCAGCAGGTAAGCATTCAGTTAGTCTCTGCATTAGGATTAATTTTGGTTGTGTACAGCCCAAAACGTACACTGACAATGATTCAGACACGATAGAAGTTTCTCTCACGCAAGAAAGTCCAAGCTGACCCTGGCAGGTTGGGCCCACGAGATTGCGAGGTATCCCCTTTCAGGTTTTAGGTGTCTGGGTGTTGCACAGTCCTTAAGGTGTTACTCTGATTTGCACAATCCCATGTGACTGAGCATCATATTCCAAGCAGCCAGATAGAGGAGGGTGAGGTGGGAAAAGACTCAGAAATTATTCACAACTTCTGTTCACATTCCATTGGCCAGAACTTTCTACGTGGCTTTTGAAAAAAGAAAAGCCAGGAAATAGATTCTTTAATTTGGGTGACCATATACTCAGCTAGGACAGCTAAATGAATGCATTATTATAGAAGAAGGAGGGAGGATAGATTTGACAGTAAAATAGCAGCCACTATTAATACAGTTTATTAAAAGAATCGTTAATTTTGTAAAACTTTGTGATGTATGACTTCAAAACCCTACTATGTCATGTAAATTTAAATCTGAGAAGTCCTAAAGAAGAATTAGATTTAGAACTGAAATATCTCAATGAAAAATACAAAAAAAAAAAGTGAAAAGCTTACAAAATGAAAAGTAGACAAATCCTAACTGCTAGTGCTGAGTAAATGTTACAAGACAGGAAAAATACCTACATTCTCAAGATTTTAGGTCCAGCCATACCACATTGACATTTTTACATGAAAAGCAAACAAGTTGCTTAAAAATAGCACCTTTTTAAGTTGCTAGGAGAAAATGACTGATGTAAAAATGAGACAGTAAAAGAACATCAAAGATCTAAGGTTAATTACATATGTGCACTATTACCTGAAGTGAGACCAGGGCACGCCATCCCTCTGGTTTAGTGGCTGAGGGCTTTAAGGTTAAAAATGCCTCACTGGCCTCAGAGTAGTCATGAAGAGGGGCCTCTAACACAGTTAATTTTCATTCCTCCTAAAAGGGAAATGTTGCAAAGGCTAGCATATTTTTATAGCTGAAACTATCCAAAAAGATGGCAGTAACCCAAAAGCGAAGAGGTCAGGGAGTTGACACAGGATTTGGGGAGAGAAATGCTGACAAAACCATATACCAGGAATCAGAGGCTATCTGAATCTGAGGTCACTTTAAAACTCATTTGCTATGCTGGAAATTTGAAAACACTTCTATTTAAAGACTCTTTAGAAGTTTCTTGAAGGTTTTTAGCACTTACTCTGATCATAAGAACAGAGCAACCTGAAACAGTCAACCTAAAGGCCCATTGTCAAAAAAAGGCAACCTTTCTGGGAACCTGAGCTTCACGAAATCATAGAAATAGAAAATGGAAATACTTAATCAAGTTAAAGCCACTAATATTTAGAAAGCATGAGGGCATGTTTCCTTGTATCTAGTGCAAAAGCCAGTTTATTCCAAGAAAAATACAGAGAACTGTTGTGCTGAGGTCTAGTAAAACAAGGACCAAGCAGGCCTTTAACAAACAGCCCTTTGTGGCCACAAACATACCCTAGCCTCTCTGTTCTCTGAATTGCTCTAGTGTCCGACTACAGGGTTCAAAAGGAGACAAAAATGCCCCATGCACTCCCCTCCCCGCTATATGTAAGAATCTTAGAATTGGATTTACAGCCTGATGTAGATGAGCAGATCCAGGGTGGGGGCCTCGGCAGCTGATTTGCTCTCCCCAGAAGATGGAGCAATCCCCCAGATAAAAAAAAGTATGTAGTTACTCCGTATGTATATACAACTATTATGTGTCTGTAAGAATTAAAAATAATAAGAATGTTTAAATGTCGAGCCCGGCTTGACCCATTTGCACCTCACACCATACAATGGATTAGACACAGACACTGTTTTGTGTGTCTCTTGATGTGACTCCACTACAAAGACAACCACATGTCTTTGGCTTGTTTCCAGAGCATCTTCAGAGATTACCGTTAAGTGTCTCTAAATAATTATTTTAGCCGCCATATATGGCATGTCTACTATTTGCGGGTTATGTGCTTTCTTTCTAAATCTTAAAGCAATCCTGTATTGTGGGAATTGGGTCCATGATACACAGTCAAGGAAACTAGGATTTAAAGAGGTTAAGTCACTGCCCACGGGGCATAGGCAGCCAGCCTAACTCCAGAGCATGTGCTTTTTCATTCTCTATATACCTTCTTAATTTCATCAGGCCTATTTTAATTTCTGGATCTAAAGTAAGCAATTTACCTGCCTAAGCATAAAACTGGCATTATGTTTTGCCAGTTTTTCCTGTCCCCCCACCCCCACTAGCATACTTGCTTATTCTGAGAACTGAGCTTACATACATGGTAATCTCCTCAAATCATTTTAATTTAATTTTCTTTTTCCAAATCTATTACTAAAGGTGCTAGAAATAGAACAATGAACTAAAATGGTGGCTCTACCCACCCACCTACAATAGGGTTCTGTCTCCCCTGTTTCCTCGCCGGCTTCTCTGTTATTGCTGAAGACCAAGAGCAGCAGTACTGGCTCAGGTTTTCTTTACTGGACCTTGAGCTCCTTGCGGAAAGGGGCAATTTGATTTTGCATCCCTAAAACCTTCAACACAGTGTCTGGCTGGAAGGACTCTTTCCATACAGGCTTTATTGAAAGAGAGACCCTGATAGGACGTTCACAGTAATACAACTTTATTGAGATTTGCTCTAACAAAGCTACCACTGGACACTGTTCAGAATTTGGGTTGTTAAGAAAACCCTACAGATTTGTTTTAGAGATACTGCTATTCTGCAAATCCTAAACACAAGAAATGATTTTAACATAAGGAAAGGACATTCTTTCCTTTTCCTTTTCCAAATGATGCCTTTTCAACTCTGCTATCAACTGCTTTCAACTCTGCTATCTTCTTGGCAGCAAACAAGACGTTTAGTCATTTGGTATGTTTTTCTGATTCAGATTCACAGTGTGAGGAGAAACTGCCACAATAACAATTTATGCGGGAATCCTACCATGTTGTGCCTAGCTTGTTTTAATCTGAACTTTCCAAGGTGAGAGAAAAACAATGTCAGTTTCTGCTGCCCCACTGACAGCAGCGGGCTATGGTTGGTTACTAGAAGCTGGTTGATTTGTCCCAGTGGAAAGTCAGAAAAAAAAATTTTTTCTGAAAAAAAGATACATCTTATCTCTGAGAAGTTTACCCTTTTAAAAAAGAAAACTGACAGGTCACCCTACATTGTATTACCTTCTCCAAGGCCATTTCTGTCTCTGTCGATCTTTGGCAATCTGCCCAACGAGATATTTTGCCTTACTGTCAGGAAACATTCTTGCTGCCTGTCACTGCAGGACCTCAGCCTGCTCCTCACACACTTTATAGAACGCATTGGAACATGGGTATCTGGGGGACGATGTTTTTGAAACCTTTTTGAAGTACACATCCGTCACGTACACAAAGCTTAAGTGTCTCACTTGATAAATGTTTACAAAGTGAGCACACCCGTGTTAACTGTTAACTCAGATCAAGATTACCAGAAAACTACTTCATGTCCCACTCAGTCCACCACTCACCACAATTCTAACTTCTATTATCATAGATTAATATGCTTGTTCTGTTTCTGAACACTAAAGCTACTGGAAACATCTTTGTACATGTCCTCTGGTGAATGTAAGTATTGATTTCAGCTGAATATAAGGCCACAGGGAATTGCTATGTATCATGGGGTGTGTTTAATAAATACTGTCAAAACATATTCCAGAGTGTTGTGCCTACTTATGCTTCCACCAATAATAAGAGAGTTTAAGGTGCTTTGCACTCTTTTAAATATTAAATTTATTCAACTTTTTCATTTTAGACATTCTGGTGGTAACTTGTAGCTTTAATTTGCTTTTTCCCAATGGTAAGGATGACCTCCTTTTTTATTATACTTTCTGAAGTGCCTAGTTTTTGAACATTTTTTTCTAAAATAAATACCTTTTTTTCTACAGATTTGTAGACATTTTGATGATTTTGTTAGATACATATATAAAAAACACATTCTCTCAATATGTGGCTTGCCTTTTGACTTTCATAAAGGTGTCTTTTGATGAGAAGAGGTCTTAATTTTAAAAGTCCAACTTCGATCAATTCTTTTATGCCTAGTGATTTTAATGGCATGTCTAAGAAAGTGTTGCCTGCCTCAAGATCATGAAGATACTCTATATTTTCTATTAGAATTGTTATTGTTTTTCCTTCGATCTGTAGGCCTCTGGTGCATTTTGAACTTTTTTTAAAGAGTTGAGACCTTAATGTTTCCCAGGCTAACCTCAAACTCCTGGGTTCCAGGGATGCTCCTGTCTCAGTTTCTGGAGTAGCTGAGACTATCTGCTTGCATCACTCACTGCACTAGGCTTTCAATTGACTTTGATTTTCTTTTTGTTTGTTTGTTTGTTTTGAGGCAGTTTCATTTTGTTGCCCTTGGTGGAGTGCTTCAGCATCACAGCTAATAGCAACCTCAAACTCTTGGGCTCAAGTGATCCTCTTGCCTCAGTCTCCCAAGTAGTTAGGACTACAGGCACCTGCCACAACGCCGAGCTATTTTTAGAGATGGAGTCTTGCTCTAGCTCAGGCTGGTCTCAAAGGCCTGAGCTTATGTGATCTACCTGCCTTGCCTCCCAGAGTGCTAGGATTACAGGTGAGAGCCACCATGCCCACCCTCAATTGACTTTGTATGTAGCATAAAATAAGAGTCAAGGCTTATTTTTCTTCCCAAGCAGATATCCAGTTGCTTCTTCATTTATTATTAAAAAGATCATTTTTCTACACTGAATTGTAATGGCAACAAAGTGACTATATATGTGTGGGTTAATTTCTGGACTTTATTCTGTTCCATTGGACAGTTTCTTTATCCTTGGGCCAAAACTATATGGTCCTAATTTCTGAAATGTTATAGTAAATTTCAAAATCTGGTAGCCTTAATTGTTTTTCTTTTTTTTTTTTTGCTTTTCTTCAAGGTTCTCTTGGCTATAGTAAGTTCTTTGCCGACATTATAAATCTCTACAATAGTGTTAGCAATAGATTGTCAATTTCTTTCCAAAAATGCTGCTGGAATTTTGATTGAGATTGCATGCAGTCTATAGATCAATGTGGAAAGAACTGATGTCTTAACAATATTGAGTCTTCAAATTCATGATGGTGTTTATTCATTTACTTAAGTCTTTTTAAATTTCTTTCCACAATGTTTTGCAGTCTTTAGCATAAAAATATTGCTTATATTTCATTAGATATTTCATTTGATGCTATCTTAAATAATATTATTTCAGATTTTAATTTTTCATTGTTTATTGCTAGTATAAAGAAATACAATGTCAATACCAAATTGGAACTAATAAAAAAAGAAATACATGGATATTTAATTATCGACTTTGTATCCTGTGACCTTATTAAATTCACTTTTAAATTCTGGTATTTAGTATATCACTGTGGATTATCACATACATATCTTTGACACTTTGCTTTTCTTGTTTTTAGTAGACAGGGTTGCCCTCTGTTGCTCAGGCTAGAGTGAGTGGTGCCATCATAGCTCACTGTGTTTCAAACACCGGGGCTCAAGGAAGTCCTTCTGCCTCAGCCTCCCAAGAAACTGGGATGACAGGCATGTGCCATCTTGCCTGGCTAATTTTTTCTTATTTTTTTTTGTAGAAAGAAAGTCTCACCATCTTTTCCAGACTATACTCTACTTCTGACCTCCAGTGATTCTCCCTCCCTGGCCTCCTAAAGTGCTGGGATGATAGGCAGAAGCCACTGTGCCTAACCATAAAAATATTAATAATAGGCTCAGTGCCTGTGGCTCAACGGGCTAAGGCGCCAGCCACGTACACCTGAGCTGGAGGGTTCGAATCCAGCCTGGGCTTACCAAACAACAATGATGGCTGCAACCAAAAAATGGCCGGGTGTTGTGGCGGGCGCCTATAGTCCCAGCTACTTGGGAGGCAGAGGCAGGAGACTCGCTTGAGCCCAGGAATTGGACGTTGCTGTGAGCTGTGATGCCATAGCACTCTATCTAGGGTGACAGCTTGAGGCTCTGTCTCAAAAAAAAAAAAATTAATAATGGAACTATTTCATTGGAATCATAGTAGATTAATCAGTGAATTTTTGAGTGGAATGGAGCCTCACAGACCACCTTGAACTTGCCGTGATGCTTCTAAATATTTCAATGTAGAAGTACAAAGTGTACTTTCATTTTGATCACCAAGTCATGCAAGTAAATAAATAGCTGACTACTTGGAACTTTGATTTTAAATGTAATTATGACCTTTGGGAATGACAATTGGTTTAAAAATGAACCCAAGTGTAAGTAAAATGGGCAACTGATACACTTCAGTTTCTAAAGAACATTTATAAGAAAAGGTTGTTTTTACTTTGCAGCTCTCAGTCTTAGAGAAAAGACTTCACCATCTTATATGTGATGCGGTTTCCTGAGCTCCTGACATCTTCATAGAATTTGACTGGACTTTCCTTCTCTTGAAAATGAATGGGCATTTTCTGGCTCTTCACACTCATGAGTTTCACTCCCAGGGGGCCCAGGTTTTGGTAATCCTATAGTGAATAGACAGAGTAGAGAACAGGAGAGATTATTCAGCAACTTACCAGCCTTGATAGATTAGGTTTTCTTTATTATAGTTGGCCTTTGTCTCATAGATTTCATTGCCCTTCTAATTGCCTGAATGGTATATAATGCATGAAATATGAGAGCCACTATAAAACAATAAAAACCCCAGAATACTCAGTAAATTTCTAGACACAATAGGACATACACGGTAGGCACAGCATCTCAGAGCAGGCAGCAGGGCTGGCAGGCTTGTGTCTCGGATTGAAGGAGAAGGGATACTGGCTAGAGTGGGGGCACAGAGGTTCTTCAAGTTCTTGAACTTGTGCAAGAGCCTTCAGTGTATAGTCATGTGCTGCTTGCCAAGGATACATTCTGAGAAATGCATCGTGATTCTGTTTTGTCGTCGTGTGAACATCACAGAGCGTACTTGCACGGACCTATATGTTGAAGCCTATCGCTGCAAGTCTACAAAACTGTACAGCATGTTACTGTACCGAATAGTGCAGTAACAAGCTGCATTTGTGAATCTAAACATATCTACATAGAAAAGGCAACACGTTACAATATGATGTTACAATGGCTATAGTGACACCAGGCAATAGACGTTTTCAACTCTGCTACAACTTGAACAGGACCACCATTATATATGCAGTCTGCCACTAACCAGAACATTTATAGTGCATGATTGCATATACATAGCCCTCTGGTGGCCAGGATATAAGCACGGCAGAGTTTTCCATGTTATTCAAGAACAAAAGGAAAGATCCTGCAAAGGCAACTGACTATAAATATTCTAATATTGACTAAATTCTCTATGAATTTCACATTTTTCACAAGATCTCAGGTTATTATGTGGATAAAATTAACTGTATTCTGCCACACTATAGTCTAAGATATTAACAATCAGGATTAGAAGTCTAATTCATATGAAATTCCACAGCCAACCCCAAACTGGGTTGACATAGCTCACACCCTCCCCAAAGTCCCTTCCCTCACAAGCCGTAATTCTTGCTTTTAAATTCCTTCAACACTTCAGCAAACCTTTTCTGAGTGCCCACTAAGTGCCAGGTCCTGTGTCAAGTGCTAAGGTGCAATAATAAAGTTACAGACTGGTCAGGGAGATGGGTACAGGCAGTACATTTCCTCCTATGTAGTAATTGTTGACTTTTAAAATCTGTCTCCATGAACCTATGAAATGATTTGAAAGTAAATCTGCCATGCAGGCATCTCTGAGACTTCATTTCTTCCTGTTGTCCCCTTAAATTCCCAAGCACCTAACAAGCGCTTGGCACATTGTGGATTTCTCAATAAATGTTTATTCAAATTTAGGAGAATCAAAGAATGAAAAAGGAAGGAGATGTTTTATTTCTCAAAAATGCCTGTAATCGTATTTAGCTTTTAAAATATCTATTTATAGAGCTAGAATAAATGTAAGCTAGGAGAAATACAAATTGATGAGATCTACCACACCTTTCAGAACTGTCTGGAGGAAGACTTTGAAATAACGTACGATGGCCACGGCAGTTCCACCGCATGAAAAAGTCATACGGAAAGTCAGAAGGTCTTTCATTTAACCAAATGGTATACTATTTAGGGATTTTGTACACAATAATCACTAGCCTGAGATCATTGTAACATTCTAGGAATCGTGCTTATGGGGATGTGTGGGTACTAGAGAGACCCAACCCCAGTCTCCATGTGGTCACTTGGTGGGAGTGAGGAAGCATTGTTGTTACAATGGTTTGAGGTGGTCCGTCTCCTCTGCCTTCTTACATCATTCTTTCTCCTACCAGAGTTTAAATTTTCAAACTTTTTTAAGGTTTTGAAAGTACAGCAAGGTGTGGCTGTGGGGTGATTAGAATATAACAAAAAGAGGGTGTTTTTAAAATTTTTAATTATTATGAATACATAATAGTTGGATATCATTATAGGGTACATGTGATGTTTTGATACAGGTATATAATATGAACTAATCAAATCAGGGTAAATTAGGTTTCTGTTTTCTCAGATATTTATCATTTCTTTGTGTTAGGAAGATTTCAATTCCACTCTGTTAGTTATTTTAAAGTCTATCCCTAACTTATTGTTGCTTACAGTCACTTTGTAGGGCTATCAAATATTGTTCAATCTATTTAATTATTTAACTATATTTTTGCACACATTAACCATTTCTGGTTTATCTCTCCCTCCACGCTACCCTCCAGCCCCTGGTAATCATCTTTCTCCTCTCTGCCTCCGTGAGATGAATTGTTTTTCTTATTTAGCTGCTGCTACATGTAAGTGAGAACCCAAGGAGATTTGTCTTTCTGTGCTTGGCTCATTTCATTTAATATAACATTCTCCAGTTCCATCCATGTTGTTGCAAATGGCAGGATTTCATTCTTTTTGTGGCTATATGATATTCTGTGTGGCATGAATACCAGAATTTCTTTATACATTCATTGCACACTTAGGTCAATTCCAAATCTTAGCTATTGTGAATAGAGCCGCAGTCAATGTGCCAGTGCAGAGACCTTTCTCAACTACCAAATACGCTTCTATACCCAACATTTACGAGTGCTGGGCCATATGGTCGTTCTGTTTTTAGGTTTTTGAGGACCAAAAAGAAGTTTAAAATTAAAATGTTTTATACTCCAGGTTTTGATGAATGACCTCTGTGGCATATTGTACTTTCCAAAGGTGGCGTAATATATATCCTACCCTGTATGCTTTTCCTACAATGTGATGCGAACACTCCTCCACCAAGATACAGGAGCTGTGTTTCTTCCCCTTGGGGGGAACTTCGTAACTGCGTCAACAAATGGGATATGATGAAGGTGATGAGGTGTGACTTCCAAGGTTAGCCCTACAAAACACTGCAGCTTTCATGTTGGTCTCTGGAATTGCTTGCTCTGGGAGAAGCCAGGGACCCTAACAAAGAGAATTCAAACTGCCCCATGTGAAGAGGAACTGAGGCCTCAAGCTTAGCATCATCTTGCTGGTGTTATGAATAAGTCGCCTGTGAAGTGGAGCCTCTTGTCCCAGTCGAGCCTACAGATGAGTGCAGCCCCAGCCATCAACTGGGAGCCTCAGTGAGAACTGCCCAGTGGAGGCCTTCCCAAATTTCTAATCACAAAAGGCCTAAGAGGGAATAAATAATAATTGTTATAAGCCACTATGTTTGGGGATTATTTACGATACAGCATTATGTGTATAACTTACTTTGTATGCTAGTAGTGGAGGTCTATAAATGAATATACATAGCAAATTGGGCAACAGTAGGAGTAAAAATAGTATCTAATGAGAGATGTAAATTGTAGGCTCATTTTACTAATCTTAGCAAATAGAATTTTTTAATATCCGTATTGTAGATTAATTATCTCCAGTAATGAACAAAACATCATTCTCTCAGCAAAGTTGCGTTCTCAAGAATCTTACCTTGAAATCCCTCTCATCCTCATACAGTAAGTATTTCATGTCACACCACTCTGTACTTGAACTGTCCTCTTCCTCGGCCCTCAGATAGCGGATGTATCTGGCGCTGTCTGCGGGACTCAGACGCCAGGTGCTCTCAGCCACGGAGCTCATTATGTCTGCACTTTCCACTTCTGTGATCTGCTGCAGTTTCGACCTCTTATCTTGGATGGATACAAAGAAAGCAATTGTGTATGCATTTTGGACAGATTTTGCCACATTTTTAATTTGAAAGAACTTTGAGAGGTAGAAATGTAGCATTTAACTATTAAATAGGAAGTCCCATGGTTAGAAACTGTATTGAGTTATAGCTCCTTCTGGTAGCTAGTAAGTTACAGTAATCATTGGAAATATCTATGTATGTTGGCATTTTGGTTACACCGGGCTCCAAACCTTGCAAATGTAGACAACACCCCTTCCCTTGTTCCTCTCCACCAGCATTTATTTAATTCATGTTGGGGGGGGGAGGGGCATGTTTTGTTGAGACAGAGCCTCACTCTGTTCACTCTGTTGCCCAGTCTAGAGTGCTGTGGCATCAGCCTAGCTCACCGCCGTCTCAGATTCCTGGGTTCACGTAATCTTTCTGCTCCAGCCTCCTCAATAGCTGGGAATACAGACACCTGCCTCAATGCCTGGCTAATTTTTCCATTGTCAGTAGAGATGGGAGTCTTGCTCTTGCTCGGGCTACTCTTGAACTCCTGAGTTCCAAGGATCCTCCCACCTCAGCCTCCTAGAGTGCCAGGATTACAGGCGTGAGCCTCTGTGCCTGGCCTCTATTTAATTCATTGTGAAGTGAAATGTGGTGACTTTGATTTGAAAATGGGACTAGAGAGGGGAGATAGGCTGGATGTGGAGCCCGCAGCCCTTAAGGGCAGATGTGGCCTTCTAGGTCCTTAAATGCGGCCTTTTGACTCAATCCAAATTTTACAGAACAAATCCTTTTATTAAAGGGGGCTCAGCAGAGAAAGGTGAAGCACTTCTTGCCTCCTTTTGTGCTTAGAGAAAGAACAATCTTGAAATCAGAAGGCCACAGATTCCCCACCCAGAGCTGATGTGTGTCTATTCCTTGAATAGCTCTTGTATGTGGGGCACCTGCCCGTAATAGGTAAGTGTTTATTAAACTGAAAAATAAGTATTTTGAAAAACAAATCATCACATTGCAATAAAATAATACCTATATGTGATTCTGACTCCAAAAGCATTTCTTCAGGTAGCCCTTCCAGTCCAGCAGCTTGAGTAAGATATAGTCGCCTAAAAGAACAAATAAGAAAAAGTCTGTCAATCAATTAATATTGTATTACATTAGCGGTTCTCTACCTGTGGGTTGTGACCACAGGAACTGTATTAACAGGTCACAGCATTATGAAGGTTGAAAACTGTAACTATACATTCCTCCTGGTGTCTGTCTCTTTACTAGGTGCTGAAGATGCACAGATGAAAAATGAGGCCAGACACGGGGGCTCATGCCTGTAATCCTAGCACTCTGGGAGGCCAAGGTGGGTGGATTACCCGAGCCCATCTCTAAACCTAGCCAGGCATCAGGGCAGGTGCCTGTAGTCCCAGTTACTGGGGAGGCTGAGGCAAGAGAGTATGAGGTTGCTGTGAGCTATGACACCATGACACTCAATCCCAGGGTGACCAGGTGAGACTCTGTTTCAAAAAAAAAAAAAGAAAGAAAGAAAATGGGAACATAGGTTCTACCTCCAAGGAGCATAGGGCCAAATGGCCTTATAGGCTTACATTAAAGCGATGGTTTGTACCACGTAAAGCATAGTGTGAGAATGCTATCAGGCAGAAAGCAGAAGCACTTGAGTTGGCTTTAGGAGGCGAGGGAAGGTCTCCTAGGAAGAGATGAAATCTGAGTTGAGCCTTAAATCTGGAGGTGGTCACTACTAAGAGGTAGGGGTGAGAGAAGAAGAGCATGGCAAAATAAGGTCGGAATACACTTAAAGTTCCAGAAATGAGAGTAAGCATGGCACAGGTTAGCTCACTATTGTAGTAATTCAGGTGGGGAATGATAGTGGCCTGAGTGGCTTCGAGATGGAAGACAAAGAGAGAAACGAACAAAGAAAGAAAGTGACCAGTAGGAATCCAGGAGGTCTTCCTGGTTCTGATTCACTGGGTGGTTTTGGCTACAAGCTTGGTGAACGGATGCTGTGGCAGCTCTCTGTGTGCACTGAATTTGGTGCTCTCCTCTTTAGAGTGCCCACAGTGTTTTCAATAAAAAAATATGCTGCCTTGACAACTTTGTATGGCATTTCCATGAGGTTTGCCTAAAAACAGCATAAAGCATCTGGCCCCTTACAAATGTACAAACACCTCATGCTTAGCAACTGAGCGACCAGAGCGAATCCCCTGAAGTAGAGGCTGCCAGTTAATTAAAGATTTGGATAAAAAGTTATCTAGATGCTTATAGCTCCAGAAAATACTGTAACTACATGCAATATTTACATCTGTGAAACTTTCTAAAGACTTAACTTCATAAAGATAAGTTTCATGTGTAGCTCTGGTCTGCAGGGAGACATGTCTGAGGCCATACAATTCTTTCCTTTCTTTGTTTTACTATTTTGAATAATTAAGACCTTACTAAATGCCGTCACTTTCATAAATCTAGGCTTTTCTCTTCACCATTAGTTATTGTCACTTCTGTACCAATCCAGCAGCACTGGATAGTTAATGAAATAGAAAATATTTTTAAAGATGTTATTATATTGCAGTGTTGGATAGATTGGTAGGTACTGGCCCACTCAACCTCAGCCCCAAGGCCCTGGAGTCCCAGGGACGTCACCTTTAGCTGACAGTTCCCTCATCTGTTCACCCCACATGTCCCACAAATCCTGCAATAGTTCTTTTTCTTATTTTTTGGACAATGTGATATTTTTACACTTAAAGGCTGATGAAAAACCATTTCTAATCCTATTGAAGAAAATTAATATTTCAATTGAAAAGCTTATGCTAACTATATTTACTTTTAAATATTATTTAAGTTTTCCAAAGGGCAACTTGCAAACATCCAGCATGCATGTTTAATCTTAGAACAAAGGACGAGTATCCAGGTTGCATGCGTAAAAGCTAGATTACGAATTGTCACATCATCATCACCTTCACTTTTTATTTCAATGCATTTGATGATCTTGTGATGACATCATATTATGGTGATAAGAATTTGGGACCTGTCACTGATGGGTTAATCAGAGCACTCTGAGGTGCTGATGCTGCAGGAACTGCTGCTTTTACAGCTGGGGACTGTGAAGCAGGCCTCTGTACCGTGACCCGGGCTCTGGGAGGGAAATTGGAGTCTCTACTTCAGTTGAAAATAGACATGGTTTGGGAGTCTGTTTTGGTTTTGATGCGCCTCGTCTACCAGTAGCTGAATCAACACTTAACCAAGGAACTGCTGATTTTCCTGCAGAAGTAGACGCCTTTTTCTGTAAAGACTTAATTAAGCTTATAGTTTGGAGCTTTTAAGCAATATCCGTCAGGTGGCAATCTAGGACCTGAATACAGCTTGACCAATGGCAAATGGTTTTCATTTCTTTGTCTTGAAATATCTAATAAAAAACTTCCTGGGGGAGGAGAGGTAAAAGACTGGATTGCCAGTCAAATTTTTGAGTCATCTAGAATTTTGCTCACATTGCAGAAGGCAAACTCCAATATCTGACTTATCACTCTCGGCTTATATTCTGTGACCTCCGTATCCCTCAGGACTGGTGCCGACATCTGTGCGTCTTTTGGCGTGCTCTTGGCAGAAGCCGTCATGCCAGACCCCATGATGTCCGTGGTCAGACTTCTTGAGCTAAATCATCCATATTAACATATTTCAGTCCTGATCTTGGCACAAGTTCTTTGTTACAGTGTGTTTATCCAACCCTCGGTGTCCTGATAAGCAGGATGTTCAGAAGCAACATGGTCCTTACCACAGTGGCTCTGAGCACTATGACATCCTATGTGAGCTGTGATGGAAAAAGTGTGGGCAGCTCTGCATGGGAAATGTAGTGACTCTGTTAACCACAGTACACCATTCCCTATCCAAATAGGAAAATAGAACTTCTTATACATCCACTGGGGACAGTTTATATCTACTTTTTCTCACCCTACTAGTATTTTACAAGATGTTAATAAATACAGGAATTCTCAACAATGAGGTGGAAAAGGCAGTTGTCATAAAACATACTATATATGATGGGTTTTTTTTCTTTTTTCTTTTTTCTTTTGAGACAAAGTCTCACTCTGAAGTTCCAGGGCATTAGCCTAGCTCAGAGCAAACTAAAACTCCTGAGTAGCTCCCAAGTAGCGGGGACTACAGGCACTCACCACAATGCCCGGCTAGTTTTTCTATTTTTAGTAGAGATGGGGTCTCACTTTTGGTTAGGCTGGTCTCGAAATCCTAAGCTCAAGTAATCTTCCCCCCCTAGCTTCCCGCACTGCTAGGATTACAGACATGAGTCACTACGCCTGGCCAATGTTGTATTTTTTTGACTGGGAAATGTGTACAGTAAAAAATCATGAATAATCTCAGGTTATCCTTCTGGATAAGAAGTCTAATAGATGACTTGGCACCTGTGGTTCAACAGGCTAAGGCACCAGCCATGTACACCTGAGCTGGCGGGTTCGAATCCAGCCCGGGTCCACCAAACAACAATGACGGCTGCAACCAAAAAATGGCCGGGCGTTGTGGTGGGTGCCTGTAGTCCCAGCTACTTGGGAGGCAAAGGCAGGAGACTCACTTGAGCCCAGGAATTGGAGATTGCTGTGAGCTGTGATGCCATGGCACTCTATCCAGGGTGACAGATTGAGGCTCTGTCTCAAAAAAAAAAAAAAAAAAGAAGTCTAATAGACAATTGAAGGTTTACACACTTTCCTATTTCTTTATGCAGCTCTTTGTAAAGTATCCTAAACAATTGTCACAGGCACTTTGCAATCTAGCAAGGAAATAGACATTAAATAAGTAATCAAAAGTGTGATAAATGCTGGTTACAAAGGAAAAGTTTAGGATGTGACAGAAGGATAAACCAGTTACGCCTAACCTAGTTGTTTTTTCTTAATCTCCTTCCTAATGTCCTTCAGGACCTAAACCAGTTCTTATAAATGTCACCTATGCTTTTCTTTCTCTTTCTCTTTCTTTTCTTTTCTTTCTTTCTTTCTTTCTTTTTTTTTGAGACAGAGTCTTACTTTATCACCCTTGGTAGGGTGCCATGGCATCACAGCTCACAACAATCTCAAACTCTTGGGCTTAAGTGATTCTCTTGCCTCAGCCTTCCAGTAGCTGGGACTACAGGCGCCCACCACAACGCCCAGCTATTAGTTTTGTTGTTGTTGTTGTTGTTGTTGTTATTGTTGTCATTGTTATTTAGTAGGCCCTGGCTGGGTTTGAACCCACCACCCCAGTGCATGTGGCTGGCATCCTAACCACTGAGCTACAGGCACTGAATCATGTTTTGTTTTGTTTTTTGTAGAGACAGAGTCTCACCATATCGCCCTCAGTAGAGTACTGTGGTGTCACACAGCTCACAGCAACCTCCGGCTCCTGGGCTTAGGCGATTCTCTTGCCTCAGCCTCCCGAGTAGCTGGGACTACAGGCAGCTACCACGACGCCTGGCTATTTTTCTGTTTTGCAGTTCGGCCAAGGCTGGGTTTGAACTGCCACCTTCGGTATATGGGGCTGTTGCCCTACTTAAGGAGCTACAGGCACCGCCCTGAACCATGCTTTTTTTCCCTTGTAAAGATTTTGATTTTATCTCTTCTAACTGTGAAGCAGGACTAATCAATTCTTGCTTCCAATTAAAGAAAACCAACTCCTGAAGCACGGATGAGCAATTGAATTTACTGAAGATTTTCATGGGGAAGAGGATAGGGTTAAATCACGTACTACACAGCAAACTATTTAATGAAAATCCCCGTTAAAAGTTTCTCATCTCCATTCCTCTCCTTGCCAAGACTGCTCTGGCCAGAGCTCCCTTTGTCATGACTGTTAGCACCGTGTTATAATTACCAGCACAATCGGGTCAGCCCCAAATCAGACAGACCACAAGAGCTGTTGAAGCAGAGGATTGGGCTGCAGTTTGGAGGGTGGCTCTTTCCTCAAGGGACGCCACTTCAGAAAAGAGGACAGTGGGCAGCAGGCATAGAAGTGGGTAGAAGCCTCACAGCAGCCTGGCTGACGGAGACTAGGCGAAGGCCACCGCAGCAGGTGACAAGGAGCAGAGAGGCAGGACAGGAAAGTTAAGCTAGAGACCGATGACTGAGAGGAGCGCAGTGAAAGATCTCTGCCTACTGGGGAAAAGTGAGGCATGCACCCCCGGGGCCCACCAGAAACGGAATTGCGACCTGTTCTCAGAAGCCCTGGGGTTTAGTGATCCATCCGTTCTCTCAGCCTCTTTGTCTCCCCTGCCCCACTCAGCTTTTAGACTGTTCAGTAATTATAGCATCGCCCAATTTCTCTATCCTGACACATCATTTAGCCTGGCAAACAAAGAGCCCACAAATTACCTGTAGTCACCTTTCTTAGAGAACATTAAAAAGTTTGTAAATAACAAATACATTATTAATGTCTCATAGCATTTTTCCATGTCACACACGCAACAGGAATTATTTGGATAGAAATTTTTTCCTGGCTCATCCACTAGTTTAACATCGACTTTAATTTCTAGGCTCAGGCAGGTCTGTCCTGTGCCGGTGCCGGCAAATATATACCTTACACTGTGTCCGTCAGTCCCCCTCTCTTCCCAAACACGCCACTGGTCAGCGCCGCTCGGGATTGCCCATCAAACCTCGTCTGCATCAACGGCAACTATCTCAGCATGGCTTGAATAAATTTTTGTTGTTTTTATATCAATAAATTTATTTCTTGTTTTTAACTACTTGTCTAAATTATGAATGCCACTTTGAATTTTAATTTTATACTCCAGGGCCCTAGTTTTCTATCTGGATATTTTAAGACCCATTTTTTTTTTTTTTTTTGGTTGTTACGAAAAATAGCTAATCTAAAATATAAAGCTATACACAAAACCTTCTGGTTTCTAGAAGAATAAGTGTGACTTGAAATGCCAGGCTATTTTCTCTGCCTACAAAGTAGTTTGATGCTTTCATCAAATGAAATAATTCTCTGGTCCACAAAGTAACCAGCCAGAAGCCCAGAACACCTCCAAGAAACTTCTAGAGAGTTGATTACCTCTTCCTTTGTGCTAACTCTGAACTTCATGTATCCTCTGCTATAGTGTTAGGCATTTATTTTCATGACAATTTCTCTTGCTGACCTGACTGTTCCTGAAGTTGATAGGGTCATATTCATGTTAAGTGTTTGCTGTTATGACTATAGTGCCTTTGCTAGAAAAAATAAGTCAAAGTTCACACTGAACCAATTGTAATAACCTTGTACCTTCATTGTGGCCATTTAGTGAGTTTCCTTCTTTTCAACTATTGCAATATGGCCAGAACATTGGATAATTAAATCATCTTTTAAAAACTCAACTCTTCACAGATAAAAATGTTCCTAAAATACTTGCTTGATATATTGACAATTTTCACCTGGGTATTTTGAGATCCACAAGTCTACAGTTGAATAGTTGATCAATAAGCACCAAATTTTCTTCTTCCAGTTGTTGAATAGTATGTTCTAATTCTTCAACTTCCTTCCTGTGAATTGCGACCTGTTCTCAGAAGAGAAGAATAGAGATGTTGGCACTTACTGACTTAGTTCCATTAAGTCTTCTATAATAAATTCAACTCCTAAAAGTGCATTTGCCTAAGGGGAAGATCTATTCTGTATTATTTATTACTGGGTTTGTTTGCTTTGTCCTTCCTCTATAAGAAGGCATGGATGGGACTCCTTTCTAGATCAGTAGAACTTGTTTGCATGATAGGGCAGTTACTACAGGATAGCTGGAGTTGTTTTTCCTACTCTTCAAAACCACTGCTGAACCTATGTATGACTTAGGAACAGAGATAAATAAGGAAATATGGCAAATTAACTTAGCAATATGGCATATTAGTAGCTAAATGTGAACATATCTAAGTGTAATTATAAACAATACAATAAAGATTAATAACAGTGGGAAAATACTATCTTTTTAATGTAGTTTAAAGAAGAGATGCATTGGTCTAGTAGCCTCTGTAATACAATCATGTTCTCCGTCAGTGCTAGATAGTTCTGAGAACTGTCAGGTAGATAAAATATTGTTTGTTCACCCATTCATTCAATTGTTTTGTATGACTACTATAAGCCAGACACTGTATCACAGGTTGGGAACAAAGGATCAATAAGATACAGTAACTTTCAAAGATCTCACCCTTAGTGGGGAAGATGGTTATGGAAACAGAAAACAATGTGATAAAAACAACAAGGGAAACTGCCCAGGTGCTGTGGGAGAAGAGAGAGGTTCACCCTATTTCTGTTAAAAGTCAAGGGATAAGGGAAAACTAATAGAAGAGATGGCTTCTGTTCTGGATCTTGAAAGGCAAGTAGGAATTGCCTGGGCAGACATGAGAGGGTGCAATGTAGGCAGAAGAAATCACATGTGTAAAGGTGCTAATATTTTTATATGAATAGCTCCACAGTGGGAGTGGGGAGCAGCAGGAGTGGAGCTGGATAATTAAAGAAGAGCCAAATAATGCTAAAGAGTCTGGTTTTTATCCTGGAGGTGAGGGGTGTCCAATCTTTTGGCTTCTCTGGGCCATGGTTGCATTTTAGAATTTTGAAGCATTCAGCATACTACCACATGCATAGCTCTATCACATAGCCATTTATTAAATGCCTGAATTCTTGTCGTGGGGAAGGTTCTGAGCTAGATGTAGAAGGATATAAAGGTGAACAAGCCATGACTTCTTCCCTAAGCAAGCTTATAATCCAGTGAACAAAACCACAAATAATTGTAATATAAAACAACACCAGTGTCATAGAAAAGGTTCAGTATTGCTGGTCCTTTTAGGAAAATAAAATATTATTTACCTTCCTCAAACAATTTAGCAAAACCATTTAAGCCAATATTGCAAAGCTACGATTTGGCATTTTAGGACCTCATATGTGAGACATAATTAACCTGATTACAAGCTTGAATGCCTTCAGGAAAAGTTTATGATTTTCAAATGTCAAAGGATGAGAAATAAATTATAGTTAGAGGCTGTAAACAGGAGGAATTAATAGACCATTTGGAAATGTTTGACCTAAGGGCTTGGCATGCTTGGGACAGCACACGTAGTTCTTGGTCTCTTTCCAAAACTGGGAATGAAGGCCCTTTTAGGGACTTTCATCAATTCTTGCAGACGAATGGTATCCTATGACCTCACCTACCCCTTTAGAGTATTAAGTTGTATTCTCTTCAATTGTTGTCTCCCTCTTGATCTTTTGAAATGTTAAAGGAATAAAACAATAGTTCTTTTTAATAATCATGAAAAAGATTCGGATTTCTAGGGTCAGAAAGAGAAAAGGAAGAAAAAGTGGAAGAGATCATTTCCCTTCCCGTGACAGCACCCCATATCCAAAAAATGCACATAGAAATAGTGAACGATGATTCAGTTAAAACTATTATAGGTCGTGGCCTCTGTATGTTCCTACTGTATGTTCTGTTAAATGTTCTTTTATACATGTTCTTGAAGTTTTCTCCAGAAAGTTCCAAATTAGTTTTATGTCTCCCCATACTTAAAACTCTGATTTATAATTTCTTTGATTGCCTTTGTCTAGTTTCTCTGAATTTCCATTTGTTAAGTTAGTCTCAATCACTTGAAAATTGTAATTTTCTCTATTTCCTAGTAAAATGCTAAATGAAGCCAGAGACTGAAAATCATGCTAGAAACGATCTCCAGAGATTTAGTGATTGTTGAGAGATAAATTGAGAAACATTCCCAGGAGTTCCACTATTAAATTCCCTTTGTTACTCGTTCTCAATCTTCCCCATAGAAATTAATTGACTTACATTGTTCTGTTCTGGGCAATTTTAAATTCTTCTGATAATACTTATAACCATAAATAGTTTTAATTAATTTTGTGGGTAAATTTAATAATGTTAAAATAAATATTTATGGAAATATGGAGAAACTGTCTGTTGAATTTCCTTAAAATGATTTTTCCTTTATTGCAAAGCTCTTTTTGCTCATGACTAAAGTCTTTTTTGTTTTTTTTTCTGACTTCTGTTTCCATTGAACTATGGAAAGTAAGGAAATAAAACAAAATAAAACATACTTTACAGCTTTAGTAGGGAAAGTCAAGTCACCCAAACAGCCCTTCTTATCAAATGTAAATGTTTTATCTATTTTGTTTATTTATTTATTTTTTTGTAGAGACAGAGTGCTTTATCACCCTCGATAGAGTGCCTTGGCATCATACAGCTCACAGCAACCTCCAACTCCTGGGCTTAGGCGATTCTCTTGCCTCAGCCTCCCGAGCAGTTGGGACTACAGAAGCCTGCCACAACGCCTGGCTATTTTTCTGTTTCTTAGCAGTTTGGCCGAGGCCGGGTTTGAACTTGCCACTTTTGGTACATGGGGCCAGTGCCCTACTCGATGAGTCATAGGAGCCACCCTCAAATATAAATTTTTATGGTCATTTTCTCTAACCCAATATCTATGTCATCCTTTAAGAGTAGAATTGTTAAGTTACTATGATTAAGATTATCCTGTTGCATTTATTAAAAATATGAGAACTAAATATCTTCTTAATAGTCTTTGAGTTCACCTTGAGTTTTTTAAATTGTAAATATCTTTCTTTAAATTAAGGATAAACTAAAATGAAAAACCTAAAAAAACAATAAATTGGGGACATATGCAATTCATTTTGAGGGGTAGTATGAACTCCTATTCACTATGACTTTATAAAAGCAATTTAAAGATAATTGTCAATTATCATAGCATATTTATGTATGTATGTATGTATATATTGAGATAGAGGGCTAGAATGCAGTGGTATCATCACAGCTCACTGCAACCTCAAATTCCTGGACTCAAGTGATCCTTCTGCTTCAGCCTCCTGGGAGCTGGGACTATAGGCACGTGCCCCTACGCCTGGCTAATTAAAAAAAAAAAATCTTTTTTCTCACCTTTGTTCGTGCTGGTCTCAAACTCCTGGCCTCCCAGAGCGCTAGGATCACAGGCATGAGCCACTGTGCCCAGTCTGGCAGATGACTTATTAGATTCCTTGTTTACTAGACTCACTATCTGTTCTCAGTCAAATAGGGAGCAAGGAAAGGAAAGAGCAGAAGCTGATGGCAGCATTTTAATCTTGGTTTTCTGGGCAGGTGGTGAGAAGGGAAATGAAGAGAAGATTTGAGAAGAAATTTAATGAGTTCTGAGTCAGGTATGTCGAGTTTGAAGTGTTTGGGGGACATCCATGTGGAATATTTGGTAGGTAAATAAACACGTAGGTCCAGGGCTGAGAACACGTACAAGTTCGTGCTGAAGATGTGCATAAGAATATCTTGCTAAAAAGAATCTGCATGTAGATGAAGTAAGTTCTCTCAAAAGGCAGTGACTCCTGTTTCATAGATGGCATTTAAGCACAGGTTGGGAGGCTACTTGTTTGGATGTAAAGGGAATGTCAAGCAGAATGGGGATCGGGCTGGATAAAGTTAAGGAACTCCTGTCCTCAGAAACCAGTAATATTGAGGCTGCTAAGAAACAGAGTTCAAGGGCTCTCTACTCTCTGTTACCTGCTTTGAATAGAGAGAGTCCAAACTTCTCTGCAGGGCATGCAAAGTGGGCCTGACCTGCTTCTCCAGGACAACTCTTTCATGCTCCCTGGCACCTCCGAACTGATGGGAGAGTCAGTCACCAAAAGGTTTTAAGCAGCTGACTAACATGAGCAGGTTTGTGTTTTACAAAGATGACTCTGTGGCAGTTTGAAGGAGATAGGGAAGTTTCCGGTCTTCAGGGAGCAAGACCGGATCAGACCCCTTGAAAGATCTGGGTGAGAGATCATAAGGCCTGAACAATGGCAAGCAAGGTAAGGAGAGGTGCTCAAAGTAGAATTGATGGGACCTGGAGACCTTCTGGGTATGAGAAGCAAAAAGAGCATTTCTCAAATACAGCTGACCCTTGAACAACATGTGTTTGAATTTCACTTGTACATAGTGAAATCCACTTGTACACAGATTTTTTTCAATCAAATGATGATTGGAAAATGGGGTATCTCAGGATAAAAACCTGTGTATATGAACGGTCAGATTTTTATACACAGGGTTCAGCAGGGCAGACTGGAGGATTTGAGTACGCCCAGATTTTGATATTGGTGTGTGTCCTGGAATCAACCTCCCAGTACATTGAGCGACAGCTTTCTGACTTGGGTGACTATATAGCGGTAGGATCCTTAATTGGAACAGATAGCATAGCAGAGGCAGATTGAGAAAACAGGAAGTCCATTTAAGAGTTTGAGATGGCTGTGGTGTGTGGTGTGGTGCATTTAGGTGGAGTTGCACAACTGGTTGTTGAATGTGAGGGTTTGGATCCCAGAAGTGAGATTTGTTTCAATCTGGACAGGATGCTTTTTAGGCTTGCAACATAATTATCATCCTTAGACATTTCTTTCCTAGCACATTGGGAAGTACGCTGTTTTCTGTGTGAAAGGAAACTGTAAAACAAGACCCAACTTCTCCAGGTGAGATGGGCTCCCTGTAGCTAATGGAGATGCTCTAATTTTTTTTTTTTTTTTGAGTCAGGGTCTCTTCACATTCAACTCTTCAATGTTACTCAGACTAGAGTGCAATAATGTGATCATAGCTCACTGCTCACTACATGCCACCATACCTGGCTAAGTTTTTAAATTTTTCTTTTGTAGAGAAAGGGGCCTTACTATGTTGTCCAGGTTGGTCTTGAATCCTGGCCTTAGGTGATCCTCCAAGCTCAGCCTCCCAAGCACTGAGCTTATAGGCATGTGACATCATGCTGGACCAGAGATTTCTAAATTTAAAAGTAGAACCAGGCAACCATAGCAGGATGAGAAAGAACAGCCTATGGGGGTTCTCATAAAAAGCAGTTCTTGATAAACATGCTGCTTTACACCCCTGATTCAGAACAGATCCTGTAATAACAGAGCCAATATAAACTGTGTTTGGGACCACCACCACCATCGCCTTGTAGCCATTTCAGAGAACATCTGAAAGAGACTACTGGCTTGGGGGTCATTAGAAAATGACTTAACCAGAGCTCAACTATTTTGACGAGTCAGAATGGAAAAAGTTTGAATCCTTCATTTGTATAAACAAACCTGATTGAGAACCTGGAGAGAATTTTCCGTGTTTAAACCAGACAGTCCTTTTGTTCTTTGGGGAATACACTTTCACTTGTACTGAAGGCTGTGCCTTTCCAAGTTGCAGATTTTTTTTTTAATAGAAAAGAAAAGCTCTCGCTTTTATTAACATCTGTTTTTCTTTTACTCAGTTTACTTTCTTGTTTTGCTAAATTGTGTTAAGTAAATTCTTGAAAAAAATTGAACATTAAATATTGTGAGGATTTCTTAAAACACCTTTATTCTTGTCCTTAATCTAAGTTAGCTGAGTATAGAATTCTAAGTTGAAAATAATTTTCCATCTGAATCTGGCTATTGAAAAGTTAAATGCCAGTTTGGTTCTTATTCATTTGCAGTTAACTTACCCAACCAGCAACTCTTACCAGAAACTTTTAGGATTTCCCTATGTTCCTGGAGTTCTAAAAGCTCATGTCCTTTTAGCATCCAGAAATTTTCTTCTATTATTTCAGTGATGATTTTCTTTCCTCTGCTTTTGCTATTCTTTTTTCATAGAATTACTATGTATTAGTTAGATATTGTACATCCTACATTAGTACTCTATATCTCTTATTTTTCTCTCTCTTTTTTTTTGGTACTGTCGTCTTCCCTGTTCTGAGAGAGTATTCTCTGTTTCCTATTTTATATTTGATTTTTGTCTTAAAGCCTCTAGTTTTATAAATAAAATGCTTTCTCAGATATATATATTTAAGATTCTATGATTTTCAGATATATTTTATTACATTAATAGAAGACCTTTCATTCCCCTATTTTTTTATGTTTCTTTCTTTTTTTTTTTTTGAGACAGAGCCTCAAGCTGTCACCCTGGATAGAGTGCTGTGGCATCACAGCTCACAACAACCTCCAAATCCTGGACTCAAGCGAGTCTCTTGCCTCCGCTTCCCAAGTAGCTGGGACTACAGGCGCCCGCCACAACACCCGGCCATTTTTTGGTTGCAGCCGTCATTGTTGTTTGGCGGGCCTGGGCTGGATTTGAACCCACCAGCTCAGGTGTACTTGGCTGGTGCCTTAGCCTGTTGAGCCACAGGCGCTGAGCCTTTTTTCTGTTTCTTCTAGAAAGAAGCAGATTACGTTAAAACCTTTGTTAATTATTTATGCTGTAACTCAAGGTGGCAGAATTCCAGCATAAATCTCATCTCTCTTGACCCTACTGGTTTTGTTGTTATGCTTGCTCTTTATTTTGGTCACCTTGTCTGTCTTTCCTGTTGTGCTGATTGTATTCATATGCCTGGTGATCCTTCTCTTTCTAGTCATATTTAAGAAAGGTCTGGGGAATGGCGTGGTTTTTCTCTACCACTGTGTAAATTGGTCTCTTTTCATACCAAACTTTTCCTTCAAATGGGAGTGTGGCCCAGAGACTCTATATGTAGTATGGTGGGACAAGTGTGCTAGCCAACTCCATGTTAGGATGAGAAGGCAGGAGCAGGATATTAGGATGTGGTTTCCTAAATGCCAACATAGGAAGGATTTTCTGTGGGGCATGGAAACATATAATGTCTATAGAAATTTTAGTTTTTATCAGATAATTTGTTCCATGTTCTCAGAGGATGGCCATCAAGTTTCTAGTCCAAGAATAAACACTTTTGTTTGAAGTGCGGGAAACGGTAGAGGGTGTGAGAAAGAAATGCTCCCTGGTGCAGACGTTCCTTATTCAGACTATCAGTTAACCTCCTGTTTTCTGCTGCAGTTCCCATGCCCACCATAACAGACTCTAAGAAGAAATTTTCCAGGTTTTCAAAAGCAGATTGAGTTTTGCACACCCTCCTGTAACATGGCAAAATATCATCCAACCACATCCTCTCACATCTGCTTTTTGTCTTCCAGAAAATGGATGAAATCTCACCTGCTAGTTAACTCTTCCTGTTCTCTTTATAAATAATTTCTTTTTCATACTTGTATAATTTTATTTCAGTAGGTCTTCAGGAGAGACGAGATTTGTGCTGTAATTCTGCCATCTTGAATTACAGCATAAGTAATTCACAAAGGTTTTACCATAATTGCTTCCTTCACCCAGGGACTAAGCTACTTATGTGATTCATCCCTTCAGTGAGCATACTATATTCATTGATGTTCACTCATCCAATAAGTTCTTAATGAGCCTAGATTATTTATCAGGTATCATAGATAGACGTATATGTAGTTGAAAAAACATTGTGTGCTCTGTGTATTAAGAACACAGGTGCAAAAACAGGCAATTTCACCTATTTTAGCAAGAGTTGCAATGAAGCAAGAGAACACTGAGGGAGACTTCCTGGGGGGGGTTACAAAATGATCTTCCTGGGGGAGATTGACAATCATGTCCATGCCTGAAAGAACCAGTTGGAGTTTTTCAGGCAAATGAGGGTAAGGAGGTAAGGTTGGTGAGGGCAAAGGAACCAACATGTACCATGTAAGGAGAGCAGGACAGTATCTCATAACAAAGAATGACCTTGCTGAAAATGTCAGTGTTGCAAAGGTTGAGACACTTACTCTGGAAGTCCCCATGTGACTATATAGTGCTGGTTTAGGGAGTCCAGCAATTTCTTTATGCTCATGAGGAGGAGGCATGAAGAGCACCTAAAAATCAGGCTGGGGCGAGATGCAGCGGGCAGAGACACTTTGCCAGAGGCAAAAGCTACAACCATGGGTTTGGGATTGGCTGCAACACAATGTCAAAAAGGCCAAAGCATTTTAGAAGTCTTCAGTGCAGGGAGCAGAGAGCAGCCCTTCCTCCATGGCAGAAAGGCAACGGGAACAAGGATGCAAAGGAAACCCCATGAATCGGAACCCTCTTTATAGTAGACCCATGAAAGGCCATGTCAGCTCCTCTTCCCTAGATGTCAAGGGCCCATCTTGGAGAAGAGCAGGGAGGAGGGAAGAACACCTAAAAGACTGAACCCTTATCCAATGGAGACCATGTCACTTCAAAAGGGAAATTTAAATCAGTAGAGAGTGAAGTTAAAATGATCTTTTAGCCTCATCCCCATCAACCAGGAAGAAACACACTAATGAAAAAGACCAAATCAGTTTCAGAACATAAAAAAACTTTGCACTTTGAGTATATTGTGTGAATTGTAAACCCTCATTATTTCTGGTTAGTATTGAGGTTATTTCTGGTATGTGTTGAGTGACTGCTTGTAATAAGGTTAGGATTCCACTTGAATCTCATCTTACCTCAGTCAGTCATCTTTCCATGCTTTCCCCCATGGCTTCAGTTCATAACAAAAAGTCACTTCCAGTTCCAAAAAATGAGAAAGAAGAAACTGCTTATTTTGACAAATTCCACTTACCTCATTTTTTAGCCAGTCATTCTCCCATATTGCTCGATAACTGCTCTTGTCAATGAACTTTACAGCATTCTAAAAAAAAGTTTTGGTATTTAGGAAGAGTTTCCTCATGGTGATTTGCAATTTTAGCAATGGTAATGCATGATATGTTTAAAATTTAAAATTATGTTTTGAAAGTTACTTTGGGAACATACCCAAGAACTTTTTTTTTTTTTGAGACAGAGCCTCAAGCTGTCACCCTGGATAGAGTGCTGTGGCATCACAGCTCACAGCAACCTCCAATTCCTGGGCTCAAGCGAGTCTCTTGCCTCTGCCTCCCAAGTAGCTGGGACTATAGGCTCCCACCACAACACCCAGCCATTTTTTGGTTGCAGCCGTCATTGTTGTTTGGTGGGCCCCAGGCTGGATTCGAACTCGCCAGCTCAGGTGTGCGTGGCTGGTGCCTTAGCCCGTTGAGCCACAGGTGCTGAGCCAAGAACTTTTGATTAAGTTGTTCATTCTTTACTACCTCACTGCATTATTTTTATTGAGTTATACGAAAGCAGGTGATTTGGAGAACTGGACAATGTGTAGCTTACCGTTCCATTGGCCTCCACTGACTGAATCTGACTACCATGAAGAAGTCAATCCAACATTCTGCTGCACAATTAAGATGGTGAAATGGCAATGACCAGACATTCTTTAAGTTTATAGTCACAGACATAATCCACATAATCCAACATCTGACAATTAAGTTTGCAAACTCACCCTAGAAAAAGTGCTCTATACCTCATTGTTGAATATCACTATGGTCACCTTTGAAGTACTCCCCTTGGGAGGCAATGCACTGATGCCAGTGCCCAGTCCGCCCTTCAAAGCAATTGTTCAGGAAAGACCATGAGAGCTGTCATCGTGTGGCACACAAAACCATGCAACAACAATAATGAACACCACTCAACAATGCACCACCACACGTCAACACGAACATACGTGAGATCCTGATATAAAGGTCATGAAACCTTACTGAGTTGTTTGTAGAGTGCTGCCGGTGCAAGCAAATGGTGGCAAATTCTCGAACTTAATAGTCAGACCTTGCATAAGGACAGTTCTGAAGTCACTCCAGAAAAAGTTCCAAAATTGCTTTGAAGGGTCACTAGGTGCTGGTGTCAGTGCACAGCTTCCCAAGGGGAGGGCTTTGAAGGTGACCATAGTTCATTCAGTAATGAGGTATTAGCCCTTTTTCTAGGATGAGTTTGTGAACTTAATTGTTAGATCCCATATAGAAAAAGTATGAAAACATTACATTATCTTTTTCATTTGAGAAACTTCTGCATGTAACAATAACATACATATTTACAAACATAACATCAGGTGATTTCAGAGTAGAAGGCTGTAGCTAGTCTCTTGGAGAAAGGCATGTTAGACAAAGAAAATGGAAAAAGCCTTACTTTGTCAGTAGGTTCATAAAATGTAAATTCCTTTTCAATTACTTGGATAGTAAAAAGAATTTTTTAGTGAATGACCTAATGTATTTCTCTGTGAGATGTTTTCATATGGCTACCATATTACAAATTTAATATTCAATAACTGATGGATACAAGCAAAAAAGAGAAATTAAGAAAAATATTCTAGATCATAAACATGGTCAGAAATAATTTGAAAGTATTTTCTTTTTTTTTTTTTGGAGACAGAGCCTCAAGCTGTCACCCTGGATAGAGTTCTGTGGCATCACAGCTCACAGCAACCTCCAATTCCTGGGCTCAAGCGAGTCTCTTGCCTCTGCCTCCCAAGCAGCTGGGACTACAGGCACCCGCCACAACGCCCGGCCATTTTTTTTGGTTGCAGCCATCATTGTTTGGCGGGCCCGGGCTGGATTCGAACCCGCCAGCTCAGGTGTACCGGGCTGGCGCCTTAGCCTGTTGAGCCACAGGCACCGAGCCTAATTTGAAAGTATTTTAAGGGTAAGTTTATCTGTTAAGTCTTTAGAGTTGGCATATTTGCAATAATTTTTTTCTTTAAATAATGGTTACTAAATTGAGTGGGTCCATATTTCCTATGAACCAGGAACTTCTATACTCTAGCTACAACTAAAAATTCCAGTTTTCTCCAACATAGAATTTCATGCAAACAAAAAAAAAAGTCATAGAAGTAGTATCTAACTGAAGTTAGTCAGCTAATGGCTTAATGCATTAACAATGGAGCAGCGGTTTCAACCGTGGCTCCACATCAGCCTCCCCTGGAAGCCTGGGCTATATCACAGGGCAGTTACTTCAGCTTCTCTGTGGAATGGGTGGAACCCAGACATCATCAGAGTTAAAGAAGTTTCTCAGGGTTAAACAAGTTTCCCAATGTGCAGCTAAGCTTGCACAGCACTGAATTACAGGCAGTTGAACTGCTTATTAAAATAGCCAGCTAAAAGCAGGAAAATCCATTCAAGCATGTGGGTGTTTGGCATTATGTACAAAAGAGGAAACATACAGTGCAGTGATTATGAGCAATGATCTGAAGGAGACCTCCTGAATTTAATCTTGATTCTCCTACTTGGTCTGAGAAAGTCACAAAATCTCTTGTTTCACAGTCTTCTTGTTAACAAGTCCCTAGTGTTTATTGGATGACTGAGAGACTTACCTATAAAATGTTTGGAAGAGTATTTGGAACAGTCCTCATGATATAGCTTAAAATTATATGCTTATGTGATTGACAAATGCATTTTTAATCATCTTAATGATGGTCAGCTCACATAATGGTTTTACCACTTAGTTAGATTCTGTTAACCAAATAGCCAAGTTGCACAGGTAGACAAACCATTTACCTGTTGTCTGTATCCTCTGTATTTGTGTAAATTAGTAAAAGTCATTCAATAAGAGAATAACTGAACTAATAGGGATCCAAAAATTATAACAACTGATATCTGCTAAAGTATTTTGTTTAGAAAAGGCAAGATGTTTAATCATTCTGAAAAATGATGTCCCAGATGAATTGATCTCAATGGGAGCTCACTGATTTTGAAGTTAGTTTGAAGAGAGGAGGATTGTAGGGAAAAAGGTTAGATATTTTGTGTAAGACAATGGGATTAGAGAACATATAATATTGGAAATTACACCTCAAAAAATGTTTTGTATCCCCAATTTTTAAAGTAGAGTTTATTCTGTAAGGTTTAGATGTAAGTAAGTACTCTCTAGATAAATTATGTTTCATTTTATATCATCCAAAACTTTAACTATTTTATTATAGTCATCTTACAAGGTTGATTGAGTGTTCCAATCAAAAATCTGAGTGAGATTCAAAATGCTCCAATGACCATTCCCTCTGAGCATCATGTTGAAACTCAAAAAGTTTTAGATTTTGGGCCATGTGCAGTGGCTTATGCCTGGAATCCCAGCACTCTAGGAGGCCAAGGTGGGTGGATCACTTGAGCTCAGGAGTTTGAGACTAGCCTGAGCTACAGCAAGCCTCCATCTCTAAAAATAGCAGGGTGTTGTGGGGTGCCTGTAGTCCCAGGTACTTGGGAGGCTGAGTTAATAAGATCACTTGAGCCCAAGAGTTTGAGGTTGCTGTGAGCTATGACACCATATGACTCTACTAAGGGTGATAAAGTATGACTCTGTCTCAAAAAAAAAAAAAAAAAGTATTAGATTTTGGAGCATTGCAGATTTTGGATGCTCAACCAATAGAATGCAAATATTCTAAAGTCTAAAAAATTTAAAATCTGAAATACATTTCGGATTAGGTATTCTCAACCTGTATTACACTTAGGAAATAATTGAATAAAGTTCACTGAGCTCTTGCTTCTTGGGAGACACTATGCTATTTAAATCAATCAGTCCTCACACTATCCCTTTAAGGTAAAAATAGATTATGCTCACTTTACAGACTCGGAAACAGGCAGAGAAAAGTAATAAATTTTGTCGTAGAGCCTGTAAGTGGAAGAATTGTAATTTAAACTCAAACTATGTACCATCAGAACCCAAGTTCTTTTTATTTTTGAGACAGAGTCTCACTATATCGCCCTCAGTAGAGGGCTCTGGGTCACATAGCAACCTCAAACTCTTGGGCTTAAGTGACTCATGATATAGCTTGAAATTATATTAGCTTCTCTGTGGGATAGGTGGAACCCAGGCACCCACCACAACACCAGCTATTTTTCGTTGCAGTAGTCATAGTTGTTTAGCTGGCCCCAGGCTGGGTTTGAACCTGCCAGCCTTGGTGTATGTGGCTGGTGCTGTAACCACTGTGCTACAGGTGCTGAGCCAAGAACCCAAGTTTTTAATCATTATAACATATCCAAGTAAAAATTGGAGAAAATGATTTTTTGTTTTTTTAAGAAAATTTAAATATACCTGTGTGGCCCATTCCTTCTTTTGGTCCAGTTGCAACAAAGTTTCTCTGATTATTTTCTTTCTAGTATCTTCCAGAGTGGTTTTATAGTGTTCTTTAAAAAGAAAATTAGAAGCCTTAACAAGGCTGATTGTAGGTAAAACCATGATGTTAGAAAATTTGACCTTTCATCATCACCTCTCCTTTCCACATATTTTGTCTGAATTTTCAAGGCACATTTTTACTGAAGAATCTAGTTTCTCTAATTAGAAGAAATGTTTTAATAATTCACTAACACCTTAATGTGAATTAGTTTAAGATCTCTCCCCCCAAAATGTTTTTATTTTCATAAGACTGTTGCTCCAAGGGGGAATTTCAAACACTTCACTATCTGTGTAGCAGGCTATTCTTCTATTATACAACTTAGGATTCTGCAACAGAAATATAAAGATTTTGTTATCTGTTTGAGTAGCACCCTACACATCTAACTCCATTTAACTAGATTTTCAATATTTTTAGCATATGTTTCATGGAACAGGAAAGACAGAATGAGGAGAGAAGAGTAAGGAGAGAGTAAGGGGGCTGGGAAAGTCAGGAGAACTGATCCTAAGTTAGGGCCACAGCAAGAAAAGAAGGTAGTGATGAAGTACAAGATTCTCAGTCTTATCCAGATTTCCATGTCTTCCCTTTCCTTTCCCCTCCTCCTTCCCCTCCCCTTCCCCTTTGCCTTCCTTTCCCTCTCTCTTCCCCTCCCCTTCTTCTCCCCTCCCCTTCTTTTCCCCTCCCCTTTCCCTCTTCCCCTTTCCCTTCCCTTTTCTTCCCCTCCCCCTTTTCCTTGTCCTCCCCATTCCCTTCCATTCCCCTCCCCCCTCTCCTTCCCCCATTTCCTCTTCCCCCTTCCCTTCCCTTAGGGTAAGGTCTTACTCTATCATGAAGGCTAGAGTGGAATGGCAACGTTATAGTTCACTGCAACCTCCAACTCCCAAGCTTAAGCAGTCCTCCTGCCTCAGCCTCCCAAGTAGGTGAGACTATAGGCACTTTCCATACCCAGGTAATTTTTTATTTTTTTTGGAGATTGAGTCTTGCTCTTGCTCATTCTAGTCTCAAACCCCTGGTTTCAAGTGATCCTCCAACTCAGCCTTCCAGGGAACTAGGATTACAGGTGTGAGACACCTTACCAGGCCTCTCTCCAGCTTTTCTTATGTTCATCAAATGTCATAACTGAGACAGCAAAGAATATAAAATTTTAGGCCTTGAAATATGTTAGAGATCATATAATCAATACCCCCTTTTAAGGAAAATGAAGCACTGTGTTAGCTTGGCTGCTTTGGAGAGTGGAGAGAAATAAAGCTGGATAAACAAGTCCAGTTCACTTATTCCTTTTTTCAACAAATAATTATCAAGCTGTTTGTATAATGTTTGTCAGACACTATTGAAAACAGTGGAAATATTGGTGTAAGACAGACAAAACCCTGTGATATGTACATTCTAATGGGTAATCTAGACCATAAACCAGTAAACAAGTAAAGAATAAGAAATATTTCAGGTGGTGATGTAAGTGATGAAGAAAACCTAAAATTTTCTATTTTAGATACGGTGAGCAGAGAAAGCTTCTTTGAAGAGGTGACGTTTTAGAGAGATGAAAGAAAGGTAGTCAATAATGTGAAATGGAAGGAAACTGTGCTACTCCCAACCAGATAATCAGTGAATAGTCAAGGTTAGTTGTGTCTTATTATAACATCTATGTTACATGTCCCCATTAGTTGTGCTTTATTTATAACATATGCAGTACAATTATTTGGAAATCAGAAAGTATCCTCCCATATAAATGATGCTGAAAATCATGGTTGATAGATTTCTAGGCAGGTCCACAGAGACCCATTGAACTTTTCTGTGACCAAACAATGGCATTGCATTAACAGTGCTGTAAGACCGCTCTTCCATTTAGAACATTGTCTCACAGGGAAAATTTTCTTCATACAAGGCAGCCAAAGCAGAACTTTCAGAGATCTTTCACTATAGGAAAGGAAATCTGTAGGCCTGGTCTTTCAATAGACCAGCAACGAAAGTGAGGTGGCCACTGCTGGGACCAGAGGGCCAGAGAGCAAGGTGAGAGTTACCAAGCTGCATGTACTTTGTATGGACGTAAACTTTTCCCCTGTTAGATGAAAAATCTGAGAGCAAAGTCAAAACTTCCCTTCCGCTTTTTCTATTACTTTATCCCTGGGACACAACAGATATTGAAGAATATTTTTGAAGAAAATTAAATTTGGTAAACTGTTAAGTCTTTGCTGGACAGTGACCTGCGGCTCCAGCCTCAGTGTAGCAGAGCAAGCAGCCAATGTTGGCTCTTCAGGGGCAACTTTAATGGGGAGAAGAAGGGAGAATAAAGAAGAAAGGGATTCTCCCAAGTCATGGAGTAGACAGAATAGGGGGTCAGGAGAGGGCAGTTTCTGCCCCTCATAGAGTTGGACAAGAGCATCGGAGGCAGTGATCATAAACAAGAAGTCAACAGCTTTTGATAGCTAGTCTCTCTTGATATCTGGAGAATAAGAAACAGAAGTTTTATTATTGTAACCTACGTATTCTCATCTATATAACTTTGTGTTTTCTTACTTTCATTCAAAGTAATCCCTTGGATATTTTAATCATTCCAATCTCATTTCTTTTTTTTATGGCCGGGGCTGGGTTTGAACCCACTACCTCTGGCATATGGGGCCGGTGCACTACTCCGTTGAGCCACAGCCGCCGCCCCCAATCTCATTTCTTATGTTATTTCTTTTTCAATTTCAACCTAGTGTCCTAGTCCGTCAGGTTAATGTCAGTTATTTATTTGAAATGTCTACCCGACAAAACCCAACAATCAGGAAGTTGCAGTGGATCAGGAATTTATAATGGCTTTTACATTCTTAGCATCTGAAAGAAACCAGAAAACCTGGACTTTGGAAACATTAAATATTAATTCTTTGCTGTAAATCATAAAAAATAGATTGCCAAACATTCTCTAAAATTGCAGCTCTCTTGATTGCCATATTAATGCTGAAAGAGCAATGTTAACATTTGACTCTGTTCCAAATTTCATAAAAAATTCAATGGATTTTTTTTTCTTTAAAGTAGAGTAGCCAGCACAAGGGTTAATGTGCAAATCTCACTGTTACCCTTTGTGATTCAGGGGAAGCTTCTAGTAACTACTGTTAACCATTCATTTGTGAATGTGGCAAAAGAAAATAGGGGCATATAAAAGTTTGAGAAGTGGGAGCTTGGGAAATTATGGCTTCGTGCAGTAAGACTCCTTTCTTCTCAGATGCCCAGTCCGATGTGGTCACTTCTCAGAAGCTGATCCAAGCCACATTGGCCCAAGCCTGTTTTGCAGTGCTCTGCCTTCCTGCTGTGTCTGGCTCTGCTTCGAGTACTCCTCCAAGCCGGCTGGGAGTCTTGTTATCCACCCTTCTCCCATTTCTGGTGTCACACATCCTCTCCTGGGGCGGTGGTCTCCTTTCAGCTCCCTCTAGAGCAGTGGTTCTCAACCTTCCTAATGCCACGGCCCTTTAATACAGTTCCTGTGGGTTGCCACCCAGAGACTGAGAACCGCTGCTCTAGAGAAAACTGAGCAGGAGCTGTGGAAATAATGCCCAGGTTGCAATCTCTTCAAAGCCATCCCTAACTCACTGAATCACAGAGCTGGGAGGACTATTTGAAGAATATAGATTTGGGCTCTAACACACCTGGGTTCAAATCTCTGTTCTACTACTTATCCACTGTGTGGGTTTGGTTAAGGCAGTTAACTTCTCTGGGTCTCTGTTTTCTTATCTTTAAACTGAGCATAAATATATCTAACTCAAAGGAACTTATAAGGATTAGATGACCTCAGACATGGAAAAGCAGATACTGAAAATGTTACTTCTCTTGGCAATCACATAGGGATTCTCATTTTATAGACGTAGAAATTAACATTCAAAGAAGTAATGCTACCATTTTGTGAGTAGATTTCTGAAACTCAATTCTTTTACCTTGCTGTTAATGTAAAAACAACTTTTAAGAATGCCTATCCTGAGGGCAGCACCTGTGGCTCAGTGAGTAGGGCGCTGGCCCCATATCCCCAGGGTGGTGAGTTCAAACCTGGCCCCAGCCCAACTGCAAAAAAAAAAAAATAGCCGGGCGTTGTGGCTGGCGCCTGTGGTCCCAGCTAGTCAGGAGGCTGAGGCAGGAGAATCGCGTAAGCCCAAGAGCTAGAGGTTGCTGTGAGCTGTGTGACACCACAGCATTCTACCGAGGGTCATAAAGTGAGACTCTGTCTCTACAAAAAAAAAAAAATCCCTATCCTGGCTTGGTACCTGTAGCTCAGTGGTTAGGGCGCCAGCCACATGCACTGGGGCCAGTGGGTTTGAACCCAGTCTGAGCCTGCTAAACAACAAAACAATAGCTGGGCTTGTGGCGGGTGCCTGTAGTTCCAACTACTCCAAGGCTGAGGCATGAGAATTGCTTGAGCCCAAGATTTTGAGGTTGCTGTGAGCTGTGATGCCACAGCACTCTACCAAGAACAACAAAGTGAGATTCTGTCTCAAATAAATAAATAAATAAATAATCCCTATCCTATACTACTGGTGAAAGATAAAAAGAAATTTTTTCTGTGGTTGTAATTATCTAACGACTTGTAATGACCTCAAACTTTCTCTACCCTGGGCCTAATCTAAGATCCTCTTTCTTTTTATTTTTATTTAGTTATTTATCTATTTTTTGAGTCAGAGTCTCACTATGTGGCCCTCGGTAGAGTGCTATGGCGTCACAGATCACAGCAACCGCAAGCGCTCACGATTCTCTCGCCTCACCCTCCAGAGTAGCTGGGACCACAGGCACCCACCACAATGCCCGGCTTTGTTTGTTTGTTTGTTTAGCAGGCCCGGCCGGGATCAACCCCACCAGCCCCGGTGCATGTGGCCGACGCCCTAACCACTGAGTTATGGGCGCCAAGCCAGGTCCTCTTTCCTTTCACTGAAGAACAATAGCGTTGGTCTGGGTGTATCAGGGAGCGCTTCCTATACTCAACATCCCAACATCTAATTACAGCTCAGGGGAGGAGGCCTCGGCGCTGTCTCCTCCTGCCTCTAGGGCTCAGGGGTGGCTGCTGGGGACCAAAGAATGGTTCATGCAGAGGCTGACCAGTGACCCCAGAGGAGGCCTCGACAAAGATCTTTAATCAACTTTGATTAGGTAGATGAAGATACCAGTTCTTTTCAGAACCTGACCTGGAGAACACGGCGAGAACTGGTCTGCGGGAAGCAAGAAAAGAATGGTGACCAGCACACCGAGCAAGGCGAGGAGCCGGGAGAGGGACAGTCACAGACTGAGAGACAGTGGAGGGAGGAGCCGTCCTGAGAGCAAGAGCTGAAGTGACGGCTCTCTGCCTCTGCCTGCAGTCCTCCGGTCACTCACTACGTGTACGTACAACAAGCACGGCCTTGTTTGGGAGGCCGAACAACTTTATTTTTTGTCACTTCCCTTTACAATTCATACTGGGAAACTAGCGACTTCCACTCAACAAAATATACCGCAAATCCTATGACTTTCCGGTTCCTCAGTGGTAATAAAAGGTCCTCCAATAAATAATTAATATGTCCCATCTACTGCAGTTGTTGGGGAGGCCTAACGTACCCATACACGAACGCTTCCCCCTCATCCTCCTCTCCTCCTAAGACAAAGGACACAAAGGACCTAGTTACCCGAACCCCTGAAGTTCAGCTGAAGGACACTAAACTCCCCAAAGCTCTCTGGGCAAGCTAGGGAATTTGCTCACCCTCTATGGCCCCGTCTAAAGGGGAGGGTCTCTAACTGCCCCCAGGGTGCACATGCCATCTTAGCACTGCCCCAGGTGGGTGGCTTTTCCCTTCCAACAAACCTGACCTAAACTTCTCTGTTCCTACGTGATCTCATCTCCGGGCACGATAATTAATTAACACTTTTACACTTCATTCAAAGTTATGGCTATTCTTTCCTAACTTAGGCCTGCTGCTATTTCTTCTGCCTGGAGCGTCCGTGCCTCTTCTCAGGGCTGCAGGGAGCTGGAGTGCATGGCAGAAGGCAAGAAAGTTGTTCATGGACTGACCCCGTCCACCCAAGCTCATGTCCACTTTCTGCTCCTAGCCGGCATTTAAGTCGACTCCTTCTTTCACAGGGGTGCTTTTGTAGCTTCTTCCGAGGACCACCTTCCCCAGTCCAAGTGATATTTGACCTGCATTCCCTTGATGCTGCAGATATACTGTCCTTGGGGCTTGGGGACGTTCCTGTTGGCCTCTTGCTCTCTGTACTGCACCCCACTAACATGCACACACAGTCTCCCTGTTGTTCTGTGGGAGCTGCCAAGCCTGCACCTCCTGTTGGGCCTCTGAGGCAAGATGTAACATAACTGCCCTGACAGACTTGGGGTGCAGGCCTGGCTCCCAGAGCAGCCACTGTCTGCCCAGACTGACATGTGGTGCCGACTCCCCACTGCCCCAGCTGAGAAATTTACATAAAAGTTGGTCCAGAAGCAGAGTACCTGGCAGGGGATAATGGGAACCACCCTGCAGGAGCCACACCACAGTACAGGGGCCATCTCCAGATGGGCTCTGGACTGTCACACCCCCACAGGCTTTGGGGCCAGATTTCCCCCACTGATTCTATGCTAGGACTTTTCCATCTTCGGCTCACTAATGTTCTTGTAAGCCACTACACTTGCCTCAGCAACGAGCCTCATCTGTCCAGATCTAGTCCTGGGAAGCTTCCTAACTCCTGATGCCATCTGGTTCATGTCCTCTCCACTTACCATGTTTTTTCTCTAGTTTTATCTGATTATGACTTAATTTACTTGGGCCTTTCTCTGTCATAATTCTGGTTGTCTAGCCTGGCTAAGTGGCTTTAACGTGCCTCAGGTGAATTCCCTTGTTACTATAAGCTGGCCATAGGGCCCTTCTACTTCTGTAGAATGGCTCCAAGCCCAGGGGTGGAAATATACAAGCCTCATCCACTGAGTGAAGCTGCTGCCCTTTTTTTTTTTTAAGCTTCTTTCTTGATGTTAGTAGGTGACAGGGTTTGTCCCCATCCTGTGTCCCTGTACTTCTTACTCTCAGTTTCATAACTGGTTCTGGGATCGTTCTTCTACTTCTTCCCATCCCTTTTACCCTTAGGGCTCACAGTTGCTTGGGCTGACAGCAGAGAGTAATGAATGATTCAGGGAGTAACTGCTTTTTTCTTCCACCAGTGTATACCCTATAAAGATTATTTTATTGAACTTGAACTTCTTCAATGCAACTGACCTGACATTTTCTCTGCATTCTCTTTAACTGTACTGATGTCATTTTGTAAGGAGGTAATGAGTTTAGCATGTTGTATACTCCCTACATTCTTGTACTCTTCCCAATATTCCTTCTCGCTGAGTTTCTCAAGAAATAGCTTCTCAGCATTGTTAATTTGTACACGCATATCTGTAGAAAAGAAAATTAAGACATCATGTCATTTCTATTATCCTTGTAACCATTATATGTTGCAATCTAGGATTATAAAGTTAAGATCTAATATTAAAATATTGCTAATTCAAAAATACTATTTCATATCTATAATTTAGGGAAATCCAAACTAGTCAAACTATTGTTTATCCATTCCTCATGATTCAAAATCTAAATAAAATTAAACTGCCAGTTATAAAGTAGATGTATGTGAAAGATATAATCGACAGTTAACCCTAGGAAGCCAAGAGTTTAAATTACTCCTGTGATAACTTAGTAAGGGTCCTTTTTTGTATGACATACTATACTATACATGTGTATTCTTTATTAGTAAATTGACATTTTTCTGGCCATTATACTTCTGGGCAAAAGTGATTTTGACTTGTGTCCTTCCCAGGTCCTTGGCACCCAATTTTGTGAGTAACTTGTTTGATTCAGTTATCTGAAATGATAACTTGTGTGAAATGATAACATTATGATTGTTATAATAACATGTCTTCTCCCACCCTCCACTTAGTAAAATTTCAGAGAGAAAGATAAGTTCCCCAGTTAAATATGTACAAATACTGAGCTATCTCAAGCATATAAATTTTGTCTCCCCTGGTTCACTTGCTAAATGTGATACTCTTCTATTCAAATTCTAGGCTTGAGTATCACGTTGCTGGATATTTTGGAAATGAAGCATTTCAAAAAGCCAAATATGATGCACTTAATGACTTTTGGCTTGCTACCATACTTTATTTGAGAGCTCCTTGAGGGTAAGACCATATCTTATTCATCTCTGCAAATCCAGCACTTAGCAGAGAGCCTGGCAGTTAGTGTTCAATAAATGTCTATTGAATGACTGAAGCATCTGATCAGGCCAGAGGGATGTGCTGTAGTCCAGGGCTGCAGAGGGACTCGGGACATATCTTCTTCCAAAAATGTACATGATACGTATTTTTAATTCTCTTAACAAAGTGTGCTTGTTATTGTCATTAGACAATTATTAACACTAGTATAACCTAGTTATGCTGCTACCCTTTCACTTGGGCAGATTACTACTGTCTCAGCCTGGGTCACATTCAGTCTTTGAGGGGAGAATTGGTAGAAGTCCTGGAAGGTTTTGAAAGAGACATGAAATTTTCTTAGAACCCCTGTCCCTTCCTTTTTTAGTCTCAATCTTTCTTTGTCTCTCTCTCTCCCCCTACACACAACACTCACACACACACATACACACCAGATTTAAAAATATAAGCTGAGGCTCCATGCCTATAGCTCAGCAGCTAGGGTGCCAGCCACATACACCAGAGCTGGCTGGTTCGAATCCAGCCCTGGCCTGCCAAACAACAATGACAACTACAACCAAAAAAGAATAGTCGAGCATTGTGGTGGGCACCTGTAGTCCCAGCTACTTGGGAGGGTGAGGCAAGAGAATCGCTTAAGCCCAAGAGTTTGAGGTTGCTGTGAGCTGTGACACTACAGAACTCTACAGAGGGCAACATAGTGAGACTCCATCTCAAAAATACATATATATGTAAGCTGAGATCTGACAGCATATGAGGTCTCAGGTCCAGGTCAGCAGCACCCTGTCCTTCCTGTGATTTGGTTACATGAAAAATTTAACATCTCCTTTATGCTTAGGCCAGTTTGAGCTGGACTTTTATCCTTACAACTGAAAGAGGCCTAACTAAACATTGGAAGAAAAGGTTTATAGCAGTATTTCTCAAACCTTAATGTGCATAGGAATCACCTGAGATCTTGTCAAAATGCTGATTCTGACTCAATAGGCCTGATGGTGGCCCGAGAGTCTGATTGTCACAAGCTCCCAGGAGAGACATCTGCTATTGCTTCAGACCAAAATGAGTTGTAGGACTAGCTGGTACAGAACAAACCTACCACACAAATTCTTTGCAGACACTTCTCTTCTCCCACTGTTCCTTTCTTCCTTGGTGTCCATGGGCTTCTTTCTTCCTTGCATGACCAGGCGTGCCCAGCCGTCCGCTACTGTGCTCCACCTGGCCTCAGTCTCGCTCATCACACACATCCCTGTACTCAGCCCAAACCATAAATAGGCGACCTTAACTAATGGGGCCCATTCCCTTAGAAGGCAGTTTAGGCACGTGAGCATCCTTCAGAGGTCTCACTCCCATCTCATTAAAGTGTTTCTTCTAACAGAAGCAGGACTTTCTCAGAAACGAGTCCTGAAAAACATACTATTTATCACCTCGTGACATCAGTATTGACCATGAAGAGATTTGGGTAGGAGGAGGTTTATGGGAACAGCTTTAGAGACCTCTAAAAATGAAGTCTGTCTATTGATGTTTGGGCTTGGATGCTATTCACCAGAAACAACAAATATTTATTGAGAGGGATGCCTGCTTTGTGCAAAGAGCTTGGTTAAGCAGGCACTTTGAAATACTTGAAGAAATCCAGGAGAATCTAGTATCTCATTTTGCTCCTCACTTCTGACACTGATTATTTATTTATTTATTTATTTATTTTGCAGTTTTTGGCTGGGGCTGGGTTTGAACCTGCCACCTCTGGTATATGGGGCTGGTGCCCTCCCTCCCTAGTCATAGGCACCGTCTAAAAAAAAAAAACTCACTGACACTGATTTTTGATAGTGCTCAAGTCTCTTCCTCATGTTTTCCAGCTTCCTAGCACAGATGGTATTTATAGAGGTTCTAGAAAAAGTACCTTTGTAAATCTTAGCAGCAGGTTTAACATGAAGAGATAGGAATAAAACACGCATGTGTCAAAACTGCACAAAACTCACCCTGAGTGTTTGATTTGCATCGTATGATTTCCTGAATTCACCAGAGTACGTCCTGGGCCTTTCATCACCCACTCCTGGCATCGTTTTTATCCACATCCTCAAAATGTCCCCTTTCCCAATTCTAATTCCTACTTTCCCCATCTAAATGGGGTGCTTAGCCCCCTTAGAGATATTGGGGGGAAATGTTTCATTGTTATATTCACCTTATCATTCTAAAATCTAAACTGAGGTTGAACCCATTGAAGCCGTGAAAAAATATAACTTCACAAAAGAAAGAACACAGCGCCCGCTGTGAGGAGAGGCTCGGGCGCATACGACAGCAATTTCAGGTCTTTGATTTGCTCACATCCTGCTCCTCCTCCACCCTGGGCTTCATTACCTCTATCCACTTTATTTCCCTCTCTCATCAATTTGCCTACACGAGGCTGTGGTGGCAATGATGTCATCTGAAATATGTTCCCAGCATTTTGAACATATTGAAAGACAAAATCTTTAATATATTCAAAAATAACTTGATACAACTTTCTGATAATGTTCTAAGTTCCTGAATCACCTTTCAAGTTTTTTTCCTCGTCTCTTTCAAATTTCCATTTTTCCTTCATTGCTTCTTCAACGTCCTCTCTGGTTATCACTGGAGACCCGTCAGAACTCGTTTCCCTCAGTTCTTTTAGTAAGTTCCGGAGGTGCCGTTTCTGTTCATCTTTTAGGCGGCTATTCTGTCATGAAAATGGACAATAGTTACTATCTGATAAACTATTTACATTTTTTTTCTCAAAATGGATTCAGACATTGAGGTTTGAAAAGTAAGAAAGAAACACTTCATGAAGAGATGAAACCTCTCATCATACAATTGTTTCATACAATATCTCTAACAGCTTTTGGATCTTGGAAGACCCAACTTAAAATTTAAATCACCAACATGAATAGAATTTTACATTTTAAAAATTGCATTATTAATCGGTCGGTCCATCGCCCTGTCTCAGAATCAATGAAAATGAAAGTCAAACCTTGGGGGTCAATGTTTTCAGTCTCCCACTAACACTCTTTGCTAATATTCACACTCATTTAGTCAGCTACCATATGCCAAGTGGTGTTTGGGGCATTGGGACGGCTTAGTGAACAAAATGGAAAAATATTACTGCTTTATGGAACTTACATTATTCTTTGTTTTTCTCATAAATAACCCTAACTCTATTCTTTTGTGGTGACGGTTACTTCACCAAAGTTTCACACTTGGAATGTGGACTAGGTTCCTCTTATAAATATCCCACCTGTGTTTCTAAGCTCATTTATTCAATTTAGAATTACTCTTGCCCTTGCAATCTTCTTGAATATATACAGATAAATAAGAACTGAGATTAGCTGCTTGTGGTAGTATGTGCCTGTAGAAGCAGGAGGGTCACTTGAGCCCAAGGGTGTGAGGTTGCCGTGAGCTATGATGACACCAGCGCACCCTAACCAGAGCACCAGACAAAGACCCTGTCTACCCCCACCACCCAAAAAAGAACTGAGAGAATTTACCACAAACAAACCTCCTCTAAGGACAATGAATACTTCATGATGAAGGGAGGGACACGAGACAGTAATTTGAAAGTATAAGAAAAATAGGAACACAAATATAGGTAAATATGTATGAAAATATAAAAGACATAATCAGGCAGGCACAGTGCCTCACACCTGTAATCCTAGCACTCTGGGAGGCCGAGGCAGATGGATTGCTTGAGCTCAGGAGTTTAAGACCATCCTGAGCAAGAGGGAGACCCTGTCTCTACTAAAAATAGAAAAAATTAGCCCATCATGGTGGGAGGCTCCTGTATTCCCAACTACTTGGGAGGCTGAGGCAGGAGGATTGTTTGAGCCAAGGAGATTGAGTGATGATGCCCCTGCGTTCTAGCCAGGGTGACAGAGACTCTGTTTCAAAAAATAAAATAAATAAATACAATAAATGTATTTTTTGTTATTCCTTTCCCCCCTTTCTGATTTAAAAGACAATGGCATCAAACAATAATTATGAATTTGTTTATGAGCACACAATGTATAAAGTTGTATTTTGCACATACACAAAATGAGGGTAAGGAATAAAGTTTTTGTATGTTATTAAAATTAAGTTGACATTAATCTGAACTACATTGTTATAGATTAAGATGTTAACTGAAATCTTCAGGGCAACCAGAAAGATAATAACTCAAAATATAATAGGAGAAACACTAGAGCATTAAAGTGGTATACTTGACAATATTTAACACAAATGAAGACAGTGATGAGAGAGTCACAAAAAGAACATGAGAGACGGAAAACAAATAGCAAAATGTTAGAGTCAATCTTCTTTATCAGAAATTACATTAAATGAAAAGGGATTAATTTTATTAATGGTTAAGTGGTAATTTAAAGGCAGAGCTTGGCAGAATACACAAAATAAGAACCAACTATATGGTTTCTATGAGAAACACAGGAACAAAATAAAACCTAACTATATATTTCTATGAGGAACACTTCAGATTCAAAGAAACAAATAGGCTAAAAGTAAAAGGATGGAAAATAGACGTACTGTGCAAACAGTAACCCAAGGAGTGGAGTGACTCTACTAACGTAAGAAAAAATAGGTTTCACGAAAACAAATATTACCAGACAGAAAAAATGACGTTATATAATAACAGGAGAGTGAAACCATCACTGAGATATAACAATTGCAAATATATATGACCTGTAGTAAGTATTCATGTCCCCTCAAAGTTCATGCCAACCCAGAATCTCAGCACTCTAGATTGAGCAACAGAGTAAGACTCTGCCTCAAAAAAAAAGAACAATTTAATATTATTTAGTATATTTACAATGCTCTATAACCTCTACCTCTTTCTAGTTCCAAAACATTTTCATTATTCCAAAGTAAAAAAACCTCTTTGGTCATTAAGTCTTTCTCTCTATCCTTTCTTCTCCTCAACCTTGCAAAACACTAACCTGTGTTCTATCTCTACAGATTCATAAATTCTAGATATTCACATAATTGGAATCATGTAACATGTTGACCTTTTGTATTTGGTATATTTTATTTAGCATATTTTTGAGGGTCATCCACATTGTACCATTCCCTTTTATGACTTAACAATCCATTGTAGATATACCACAATTTGCTTATCACTTCTCATCTGTTGTGGACATTTGGGCTGTTTCCAGCTTTTGGCTGTTATAAATAGTACTGCCTTAAATATGCATATTAATACATCTTTGTTTGAGTGCCTGTTTTTAATTATTTTGGGAATATACCCTAGGATGGGAATTACAGGATCATATAGTAATTGTTCTCCACAATGGCTGAACAATTTCACATTGCCACCAGAAATGTACAAGGGTTCCAGTTTTTCCACATCCTCATCAATACTTTGGGTTATAGGCATTGTAGGAGCTGTGAAGTGGTACCTCCCTGTAGTTTTGATTTGCATTCCCTTAATAATTAATTATGTTAAGCATATTTTCATGGGCTTGTTGACCATTTGAATATCTTCTTTGGAGAAATGCTTATTCAATGCCAAACTGATTTTTGACAAAAGCATAAAACAAAAAAAATGGAGAAAAGATATCTTTATCAACTAACAACCCTGAAACAACTGGACATCATTAACCTTGATCAAAGTGTCACACCTTTTACACACACTTATGTGGACCATGACTTACACATAAAAGGTGAAACTATAAACATTTTGGAATAAAATCTTTGGGATCTAGGTTTAAGCAAAGAGTTTTGTTTTGCTTGATCAAAGTGTCACACCTTTTACACACACTTATGTGGACCATGACTTACACATAAAAGGTGAAACTATAAACATTTTGGAATAAAATCTTTGGGATCTAGGTTTAAGCAAAGAGTTTTGTTTTTTGAGATGGAGTCTCACTCTGTTGCTCAGTGTAGAGTGCCATGTTATCAGCCTAGCTTACAGCAATTGCAAACTCCTGGGTTCAAGGGATGCTCCTGCCTCAGCTCCTGAGATTCTGGGACTACAGGAGCCCGCCATGGTGCCAGGCTAATTTTTTTCTAGTTTTAGTAGAGATGGAGGGGTCTCACTCTTTCTCAGGCTGGTCTTGAATTCCTGAGCTCAATGGATCCTCCTGCCTTGGCCTCCCAGAGTGCTAGGATTACAGGTGTGAGCCACTGTGCCTAGCCCTAGGCAAAGAGTCTTAAACTTGATACCAAAGGCATAATCCATAAAAGAGAAAAGTGATAAATATGGATTTTATTAAAATGAAAACTTTTAGTCCTTGAAAGATGCTTATGAGAATGAAAGAGAAGCTATGGACTAGAGAAGATATTTGCAAATAACATATCCAAGAAAATATCAGTGTTTAGAAGATTATAGTCTTAAAACTCAATAGGAAAAAATCCAGTTAGAAAATGGACAAAAGACAAATAGGCACTTGAAAAGATATTCAACATCATTATCAATTAGGGAAACGCAAATTAAAACCACAATGAGACACACTTATCAGAATGGCTAAAATAAAATAGTGAATAGTGATATCACCAGATTTTGGCAAGGAAAAGGAAAAACTGGATTACTTATATATTGCTGGTGGGAATACAAAATGGTACCGCCAGTATGGAAAATAGTTGAACTGTTTTGCAAAAAACTAACATGTAATTATCTCACTACCTAGGAATTGAATGTCTAGACATTTATTCCACAGAATTGAAGACATATGCTCACATGAAATACCTGTACATGAGTGTGTATATTAGTTTTATGTGTAATAGTAGCCAATAACCAGGAACTACCCAGATGTCCTTTTGGTGAGAGGTCAAACAAATTGTGGTACATCCATAACATGGAATACGACTCACCAATAAGAGGGAGCTAACTAATAGTACAACCTGGATGTATCTCCAGAGAATTATGGTGAATGAAAAAAAAAGTTCCAAAAGCTTACTTACTATTTCTATGATATTCTTGAAATAACAAAATTATAAAAATAGAGAACATATGGATGGTGCCTGTGGCTCAGTGAGTAGGGTGGCAGCCCCATATACTGAAGGTTCTGAGTTTGAACCCAGTCCCGGCCAAACTACAACAAAAAAATAGCCAGGCGTGTGGCGGGCACCTGTTGTCCCAGCTACTCAGGAGGCAGAGGCAAGAGAATCACCTAAGCCCAACAGCTGGAGGTTGCTGTGAGCTGTGATGCCACAGCACTCTACTGAGGGTGACAAAGTGAGACTCTGTCTCTAAAAAAAAAAAAAAAATAGAGAACATATTAATGGTTGACTGGGGTGAATGAGGGGATAGAATTGGGAAGTGAGTGGCAATAAAAGGGCAACATGAGGGATGCTTGTAGAGAAAGTATTCTATATCTTGACTATTAACATTAATATTATCAACATCCTAGTTGTGATATTGTACTATAGTTTTATAATATTGTTACAGCAAATTATGATAGGTAGTGAGTACATGTGCTCTTTCCCTTGTAAGTGGATGTTAATCTATAATTACCTCAAAGTACAAAGTTTAATTTTTAATAAATGAGGGCAAATTAATGTTAGCAACTAAAAAAAATTTATTGCCCTTAAACCAGTTCTCACACATTCTGTTTTCTTTCTTTCTTTTTTTTTTTTTTAGTTTGAGACAGAGCCTCAAGCTGTCACCCTGGATAGAGTGCTGTAGCATCACAGCTCACAGCAACTTCCTATTCCTGGGCTCAAGCAAGTCTCTTGCCTCCACCTCCCAAGTAGCTGGGACTACAGGCACCCGCCACAACGCCCGGCCATACTTTGGTTGCAGCTGTCATTG
>CAUYON010170780.1:0-11313 GCA_963573935.1 Arctocebus calabarensis
TACAAATGTCTTCATACAATAACTAAGAAAATGCCATGAAGGGTATGTTAAACAGTTTGATGAAAACATTTCAGATTGTATATGAAACCAGCACATTGTACCCCTTGATTGCACTAATGTACACAGCTATGATTTAATTTAAAAAAAAAAAAGATAATTAACCAATCACCTCTCATTTGAAACTGTGTTAAGTATGGGTATGTTTTTTGTTGTTGTTTTTTTTTTGAGACAGAGCCTCAAGCTGTCACCCTGGATAGAGTGCTGTGGCATTGCAGCTCACAGCAACCTCCAATTCCTGGGCTCAAGCGAGTCTCCTGCCTCTGCCTCCCAAGTAGCTGGGACTACAGGCGCCCGCCACAATGCCCAGACATTTTTTGGTTGCAGCCGTCATTGTTGTTTGGCGGACCCAGGGGCTGGATTCGAACCCGCCAGCTCAGGTGTACGTGGCTGGTGCCTTAGCTCGTTGAGCCACAGGCTCTGCCCCCTTTTTAGATTGTAATTGTCTGTGCACGTCTATGGGCATGTGTGAAGCTAAAACATTTTCATAGATATGGAACAGAAGTCTCGAAAACAACTGCCAAGAACTTACAAATCACAGTTTTTGTATAACCTTGCCTTACCTTCAAAAATAGTGAGACAGAAGCAATCCCTCAAGAAAGTTCATTTTTTCCTAAAAAGCACTTGATATTTTATTTTGATAGTCCATAGAACTAACTTATTTCTTGACAATAACATGAAGGAAAGAACAAGTGAACCAACAAAAGGAATTAGGGGAACTGCTGAGATCACGGGGGTGAGATCAGTGACCCCACCACCAGATGAAATGAAGAATAACACAGAAAAATATTTTTAACTAGGGAAAAGTCATATGAAAGGAAAGCATTTGAAGAAAACTGGGAGGTTTTTAGTGAGCGTTGGATTTCTTATAATTAACTTCTAAAAAGACTGCAAGGACACTATATTTTTATTATTTTTAATTGAAAAGTTAATTTATTATTTCAGGTTAATGTGAGGATAGAAACAACCAGGACAAAATATTAGATTTTGTTAGTTAGAGTCCCTCCTGTGGTTATGTCCCACCCCCAAAAGGTGTGTCACACATCCTCACACTGTGTCCATTCAGTGAGAGCACACCACCCCTCTTCCTTCCCCTCCCAAGGAACCCCTCCCCCAACCTGAATCGAAATGAGTTTTTCTCCTGTGTGCACGCATCACATCATCTACTTGCTTCAGATTCGTATTGAGGACATTGGGTACTTGCTTTTCCATTCTTGTGATACTTTACTAAGAAGAATGTGTTTTAGCTCCATCCAGGATATTACAAAAGATGTGAAGTCACCATCTTTTTTACCATTGAATAGCATTCTATGGTATGAAGGACACTATATTTTTAAAAGACCAGAACCATGTAGCCAGACAGTGTCACAGATATAGGTTGAATGACAGTAAACTGTCATATTTGTATCTCAAATATGGTCACAAGTAATTTAGTTCTCCAACAAAGTTTATAGGTACAGAGAAGAGCGACAAAATTATTTATGTACAAGGAAATTTGGGGGAAGGGAAAGGCAAAAATAAAGGCAGGGAAGCACAAGGAAGGAACTTGATGGATGGGAGCTACGGCAAATTCCCACCCGAATTCTTCATATTTCAGTCTTATTCTTCTCTTTGAGAGTCTTCTCTAGCCCTGATTAAGTTAGTTCTGTAGTTCCCTGTAAAAAAGAACTTCTCTTAGACGTTCCCTCATTGGACACATCACCATCATTGATGGGTCATGAACTCAGAGACACTGGAATTCTCTGAAGCTGTGGCCTTTCCTTAGTAGCTAGCCCTGTACTTAGTACAAAACAGGCCCACAACACTTTCTTGTTGATTACACAAACAATAAATGAGGGAATGAAGATGAAAAGCATAATTTTTATAACAACAACTGCTTCCACAATCTCACAGTAAAAAGCTGTGAAGCCTCCTTTACTCAAAACAAGAAAAAAAAAAAATTCACAGTACATGGGAGATTAAATTAAGAAATTTTAAAAGTGAGGATATTTGAATAATTATCAAATAATAATAATAACTTAACAATAATCATTTCTAAGAACTGAAGTCTTGCATTTCTATAGCATTTAGGCATGGTAATGCTATATAGACCTTAGAGTCATATTTTATGGGAGCCAGTCTTCACTGTAGAGGAATTTGTATTTTGAAGGAATGACCAAGTAACTCTCACAAAATTTCTAAGTCAAGGAATAAATTCCATGTGTCCTGGATTTATCAGAACATTGCATAACATTGACTCAACATTGACCCTGAAACCTTGGACATGTAAAAATAAAAATGAGCATGATTGGAAACTTCTAATCAAGTAGTTGTATTTGTAGAGCAATTAGTATTGACTTAAGTTTAACCTCTGATTCTGGCAACCTTGTGATACCAAGCTCCAGGTGAGGAAAAGAAAGGCCTGGAGCACCTGCGTGGCCAGATGACAGCATATTTAGTCAAACGAGGTCTCATTTACTTAACCTTCAGAGAGCCTGGCCTGCCTCCCCTTATCTAGCTCAGCTCTTGCCAGTGCCCCGACAGGAAGGAGGATGTGCTGTCTTGAGCATCCCAAAATTCCCTGAGCAGAGAATACTGGGAAGACCTTGGAGTTGTTATTCCTTCCCTTCTTTGGAAACAACCATCCTGCCAAATTGAAGCGGGTCTAGCTCACCCAGGACCAGGGAATGAAATTGTAGCCAAACCTCCTCTGTTTATGTGCAAATATGGTTTACTTGTAGAACAGAATAACAAGAATACCTATAATTTTTATGGCATTAATTAATCAGATATCCTCACTTTTAGTTTTTTAATTTAATCTCCCATTGAACCTTAGCTATTTTTCTGTGAAAACAAGGAGACACAGAATTTAAACAAGCTGCCCAGAAATACAATGTTGGGATTTGGACGAGTTCAGTCTGGAGGGACAAGTTATAACAAAAATTGATGAAGTGGACTTTAAGAAAATGAAAAAGGCTACTCTTCCAAAGATTTTGTTAAGAAAATTCAATTATGAATTGAGCTGCAATAAATGTCTTAACCCTGTAATTGGGTAAAAGAGGTGAAAGCTATGTTGATTAGTAGCATGTAAGCACTCCAATTTGTACAAATAATCAACACATCGAATCACATAAGGGCATGTAAATGTATGTATGACCTATGTACAAATGACTTAATAAAATAAAATGCAAAGGCATTTTACAAGTTAGCAAAGGCAAGATACAGATGGGAAAAAGTATCTGCAAAACACTATCAGCAAAGGATTTGCATCCAGAATACAAAATGACTCTCTTATATTTTGAAAATAAGGCAAACCACCTAATAAAAATTAGAAAAATAATCATTTCGCAAAAAGATATATGAATGCCAAAAAACATGAACCACCATAACCACCAGTGTTAGTCATCAAACACACAATAAAATCATAAAGAAATATCATTATATCTCGGTCAAATGGCAAAACTGTGACAATTCCAAAGGTTTGGAACAACTGGAAATTTTCCTGAACTGCCAGTGGGAGTATCAAATTTACAGCCACTTGGAAAAATAGTTTGACAGTTTCCTATTAAGTTGTTTCTCTTTTATATAAACCAGCAACTTCACAAGGAGATATTTGCCCAAGAGATACAGGAACATGTCCACAAAAAGACTATTACATGAATGGTCAGAGTTGCTTTAATCCTAAGAGCCCCAAGATGGAAACAACCCAAATATCAATCAACTGGCAAGTGGAATACAAAATTGTGCAATACATATGCAATGTAATATCACTCAGTTATATAAAGAAGTGAACAATAAATGCACTAGCAATATGGACAGTCTCAAAAATACGGAACCAAATGAAAGAAACAACAAAAAGAGCACATATTATTTTATTTTGCTTATATAAAGTCTAGAACAGGCAAAACTAGTCTATTATGACAGAGAACACAGCAGAGTCTGTCAGGAATTAGGAGTGAATTAGGGAATTATTTACTGGAGACAATGGAAATGTTTTATTTTATACTGTTTACATTGAGATATATCTCTCTCTGTGTGTGTATGTAGAACTTGAATTGTAAATCGAGTGCATTTTCTTGTATGTAAAGTGTAGTTCAGTAACACTGAAAAATATTTACATGCCCAGTCTATGCGATGTGATTAGAAATTGTTTGTTAAATTGAATCTTATAAAGGAAGGCTAACAAGGGGATGATTCTGGAAATTAAATTATTCTTCTATTTTGATCCTAGTAATTCATCCATTCACTCATGCTTTCTTTCATTTAGTGAGGTGATTGTTTTTTGTATACATAGCTGTTACCATCAGCCCTGGGAAATGGAGATAAGTTAAAGATGATGCCAAAATTTTGGCTCAAGCAACTGGACAGCTGGAGTTGCCTTAACAAAGATGGGGAGGCTGTATTTCAGTGGAGCACGTTTTGGGGGTGGAGATTGAGAGTTCAGTTTGGGGAACACTGAAAATGAAATGTCTTCTTAGAGTATAAGTGAAGATAGACAGTTCAGAGGAGAGACCCAATTAAATAATATAACCTTGGCATTCACTCGTTGTACATACAACCATCAGTGTAGATGAGATCACTTAGAGAGGTGTTCAAGTACTAAGCTCCGAAGCACTACAAGCTCAGGGAAATGAGGATGCCTTGAGAGGGAGCATCCAGTGAGGATGGAGGAGAACCAAGAGAAAGTGGTATCATGGAGACTCAGGGAAGAAACTGTTTCTAGGAGGTAAGAGGATCAAAGTGCTCAGAGGTAAGAATTGAAGGATGGAGAACATGAGTGAAAACAAACATGTGGCCAGGTAGACCCTGGGTAGGAGAGATTTCTACTATAGTTATAATTTTCACTGTCTTTCGACACTCAGTCAAAAACATTAAGCATTTAGTTGGCCACCAGCTGGTCTCTGAGATTTTAGAATTCTTTGCCACCTTTTATAGCTTAATAGCCACATCCTTCCCTGATGTGAACACAGTTGGTATTCTGTTCCTGCTCATCCCAGTGCATCTTATGGTTACATGTGAAAAATTCAGTGATCAAGTAGACAAAAAATGTGAAAAGTACTCTTCCTTGTGCCACGTGTGCCAGGAGCCAATTCTTACTCTACACATGAGAGGGGCCATCTGGCTGTAATGGGAGACATCATTCTAGCAAGCTCAGGAGAATAATTTCATATAATATGCTGATGGTACTTTGTAACATCTAATAATGTCATATGATAAGGGAATTTGGCTAATAACTCATTCTTTGTTTTCTCTTCAAAAATAGTATGTGTCATAATCATTTTGGCTGATTTCATAGGCTCCTCTGTGATAGTAAGATTTGCAACTGTTTTGACTATAAGAGATGTAATTTTTACTAATGCCTGTTATAGGGTGATTTCCACTTTTCACTGTAAAATTAATCTATTTCATTTAGCTTGAGACCCTTCCAAATTTCACCCCGTGTGTCTCTTCACCTTAAGATATTGCCTTCTTTAAAATATCTTTTGTAATAAATGGGTAATGTAGAAGAAAATTAATTGACTTTTTCCTGAAAACCATGATTTTTGCTTGTTCTGATCAAAAACTTGTTAATTTATCTGAGCAGACTTGATTATTAGTTCAAGAATATTATGAAAATAGCAATATTATCAACTTCATTTGGGGCGAATATTCATCACCAAAAGCAGTGCAGTATACAGAACATTATACAGGACTAATGAGTGTGGATATAGTACAATATGTGTTTAGCTGATTGTTAACTATATTATGCTGTGTATTATATTGCACCATTTTCTTGTTTAAAGACATAAAGATTCATATGGGGGGTTCTGATTATAGTTTTGTACACTATTTAGGTTATGAGATTATGAAAATGGTTTCATTCTATTCGCTACTAAAACTGACAAAACTCCTAGATTGATTACAAAAGTGTCAATTCCCACTCCTATCTCTATCTGTGCCTTTTAAGTGTACAATAAGACTTTTTAGGTCCCTCCCTGAGGAGGAAGAATGGGTTTATCCATCCTTGAATTTGAGCCTGTGACTTACTTTGTCCAGTAAAATGTGGTGAAAATGACACTTTGCTGGTACTGAAGCCCCAAGAGGTCTGCCTTTCTGACATTCATTTCTTCTGACTTTTGTGGGTCCAAGTTCAATAGCGCAGGCTAGTCTGTTGACAGATAAGACATTATGTGGAGGAAAGCCAATCGGACTAGGCCATTTCAAACAAGCCAGCCCTTTGTCAGCCTGGCAGCTCACCACGGACACATGAGTGAAACAGGCAAGATCACCAAACCTGGCCACAATCGACAGAACTGTCTAGTTGACCCATGGAACAATAATTAATGCTTATTTTTTCTATCACAGATTTTTCTTGTAATTTATTATGCAACACTAGCTAATGGTTCATTGCTAATTTATTATGCAACACTAGCTAGCTGGTTCATTGCCTAACTTCTACTTGATTGGTAAAAGTTTGAGAAATATGAGAGAAAAATCTCCATGGATGTAGGGATCATATCTATATTTTCACCTGTAACTCTCCAACCCTGGACTAGTGTCTGGCCAACATGCTCTAAGTACTTAATGAATTAATGAATTCATCAATTCTTTGTTGCAATCTTTAGGGACTATAGCAGACCATACAGCTCATGGGAAGGAGAAGTGAGAGTTAAGCTCGGAATACTCTATGACTATAAGAAACACCTGTGATGTAACATCTCAGTAATATAACACTTTGATGATAAGGGCATGGGGAAGGGATTCAGCTCTCATTAACATGAGAGCACGCGAGAGGAGACTATCAGTGATTGGCAGTCTCTACACCTGTGGTGCAAGGACTCACAGGTCACGTCTATAAGTAGCTGCAAGAAAAGTCATTGGGGCGCGCATTCCTTCATGGACTCGCTCACTCTGACTCTTTCACTTCTCTTGTGGCCAGGTTTCCTAGCATCTCTCTATGAAGACTGCTAAGATTTACCCTCCTATTAAGACTATTTCTCTGTCTCCCCCTCCTGCTAAGACAAATAGCCCTCAGGCACCTAAGGGTAATTGTTCCCAAACAAGATAGCACAGCAGTCTGCATAGGGACAATAGATAAGCCGGTGGAGACCTGGCCAGTCTGGGGTCTGGCAAGGGACATTCTACATTCATGTACTTTTGAACACTGCCTGAATCTACTTTCAGATTCTCTTGAAAATCAAGATAGAGATGGACATGGGGACCATGGGGACGGTGGCTGTTACTCTGCTGTTCACAGGCTTCCAGTACCAAAGGTGGAATCTCTGCCTTCTCATCTAAGGGCTTTCTTTCTTTCTTCCTTTTTTTTTTTTTTTTTTGAGGCTATTAGAATTCTATTGGCCACTATGACTTTTTGTGGCTATTATGACTGATTTCTTTGAAAACTTAGGGTTTATTTTGCCCACACATAGATTTATGTGAAGTACCAAATAAGGCACTTGCCACAAGAGACATATAAATTAATAGTCCCAAATCCTGGGGGGAGTTTATAAAAGTTTGGATTCCTATAATGCTCCTTAAATCACTGAATCAACTCCCCAGGGGTTAGACTGAGGAATCTGTATTTTTAAGCACTTCCCCTGGTCAGTCATGCACACACATGTTTGTGGAATATTGACATCAGGTACTGGGTTGAGGGATTGACTAATTGTGAATCCTCCAGGTAGGATGCTCAGGAGGCTCAGGGATTCTACGAGGGCTATTGTGCTGCGCTTTCCCAGCGGACAGACACCTGCCTGCATAGACATCTGAATGTTCTCTGTGACACTTCTGAGTATTTCAAAATCTGTTCCAAAAGGAGAGCCCTAGACCCTTATCAAGCCAAACTTCAGTGTAGAAACATCCACTCCTGTATCATCAGAAACTTGAACCCTAAATCCTACTGTGCTACCCAATTGACAACACACACTTTTGATGGACACATTCTTACCTGTAAACGTGATACATCATGATGCAGAACTTAATCACTTGAGGAAGCATATGGTGAGTTAGGAAAAAAACGACTGGCACCTCCAGCATTTTTATAATTGACCTGACTCACTTCTCAGGCCTCAGCAGCCAGTGTATCAGCGTAGCAGCCTATCTGGGTGGCCATGCCTGGGGTGGGAAGTTCTTATTCTAATGGTAATAAATACATCTTTGGGATCTTACCTGTTCAGGTAATCTTTATTTTGGGAGGTAAAAAGTGATCTTAATAATGTTTTAAAAATCTAATCTCTTGAAAGACCACTTGCCCTGACTTTCTCCTCTCCCTCCGGGCTACGCAGCCCACACATCCTTGCTCTATTCAAGATAATTTATACCTCACCTCACACCTTCCCAGCCAGCCCTAATCTAAAAGAGCTCTGCACATTTCTGGGCCCAAATTCCTTCAGGCAGTGAGGACAGCAGTTGGAAGGGATGAGACATTGTCCTTCCTTGATTTACTGGCTCTGATTTTTACTTCACCAGTAGGGGAAACGGCAGGTATGTCCTATAGCCAGAAGATTGGGGTGCAATTAGGCCCTTCCTATCTTATTCTCTCCTATTGTCCACATCCCGCTGAAACTCATTCCCACACCTTGCTCCAATGAAGGGCAGGCTATACATCCATTTCTCTGCCTCTAATTCCTAATTACTGAGTTGAGTGTAGTTTTCTTCGTTAGTCTATTATTTTCATAAGGTGAGGCCCCTGTTAGTTACCTTGTATCCTTACTGGACTCAGACTGGACCAGTTTGGATGGACTGCGTGTCGTATTTGCACAACTTCTAAATATGTTCTCAGTTCCCGTCACTCTATGGTCTATGGCAGAGGGTTGTCAATTTGTTTCTGTAATGGGCCAGGGAGTCTCGGTTGCTCCCATCCAACATGAAAATAGCCATAAACAATATACAGATAAAAGAATGTGGCTGGATGTCATCAGAATTTTACTTATGAGCACTGAGATTGTAATTTCAGATATTTTTTAGCATTCCTTTATTTTATAATTTTTTAACCATAAAAATGATATTCAGAACTAGATACTTTAATGACACATATCACAAATCTGGGGTTAGAGATAGTCATTGCAAACATTATCTCAGAATTCAGTTCTGCTGAATTCTGCTGTGTCTTTGGATTGCACAGAACAAATACACTTCTGATTCATACAAAAAATAATTATCTTAACCACTGCTCATGATCTTTATCATAAATGTAGGGCAATATACATCTAAAAACTATTGACGTAACCCCAGCACCATCACCAAGATATTATTTTTCTTTCAATTTTTAAAAATAATTTTATTGAATCATATTTGTGTACATTGGTGCAATCATAGGGCACAATGTGCTTCATATACATTCAGAAATATTTTTATCGTACTGTTACAGATAGCTTTCATGGCATTTTCTTGATCACTATATAAAGACATTGATATTCTACCTTTAATAAGTTTCACCAGTACCCTGCTAAGATGAACCGTAGGTGTGTTCCCACTAATTGCCCTCCCTCTACCCATCCTCCCCCTCCCCTCCCCTCCCTTTCCCCTTTCTCTGTATTCCTGTGCTATAGTTGGGTTTTAGCCTTCATATGAAAGCTATAAATTAGCTTCATATTAGGGCTGAGTACATTGGATACTTTTTCTTCTTACTTTTTCTTGATCACTATATAAAGACATTGATACTCTACATTTAATAAGTTTCACCAGTACCCTGCTAAGATGCACCGTAGGTGTGATCCCACTAATTGCCTTCCCTCCACCCATATTCCCCCCTCCCCTCCCCTCCCTTTCCCCTTTCCCTGTATTCCTATGCTATAATTGGGTTTTAGCTTTCATATGAAAGCTATAAATTACCTTCATATTAGGGCTGAGTACATTGGATACTTTTTCTTCCATTCTTGAGATACTTTGCTAAGAAGAACATGTTCCAGCTCCATCCATGTAAACACAAAAGAGGTAAAGTCTCCATCTTTCTTTAAGGCTGCATAATATTGCATGGTATACATGTACCACAATTTATTAATCCATTCATGGGTCGATTTTTTAAATCTAAAAAATCCCACAGAGAAAGCACTCACAGTGAAAATGGTCTATATTATGTTAGTTGTACTAACCATGTGATGCTTGTAGTCTGATAAGGAGACAAGCCTGGCATATATGTACTTAGTTCATAAATACACCAAAAATGTCACACATCTATATTGTAAAAAGAAAATCATACATGTATTTTAATCAAGATGAACATTTTCTGTCAACGTGTCTCACCTTGTCATGCTGTCTTTTAATATTGTAATCGTGAAAGCTTTAATTATCTCTTAAAATTATACATGCAGTCTTGGGTTGTTTAACAAGGGGCTATGTTCTGAGAAACGTGTTGGTGGGGGCTCTGTCAATGTCAAACACCGCAGGATGTACTTCACAAGCCTAGATGATGTAGTCGTCTACACTTCTAGGCTACATGTTACAGCCTATTTTTCCTGGGCGACAAACCTGTATAGCATGCTGCTGAATTGAATAATGGAGGCAATTGTAACACAGTGGTATTTTGTTTCTAAACGTATCTAAACATAGGAAACATACAGTAAAATTATGGCATCATCATCTTACGAGGCCACTGTCAAATGTGCAGCCTGCCATTGACTGAAACGTCGTGATGCATTGCCTGTCTGTGTTTACATTTGCTTTGTCTCCTGAATGTTTTCTGCCAATATGTCACCGATGTTTCATGTGTGGTGACAAAATTGGTCACTCATCATTAATAAAATGACAAGTCTCCTAGCCAAGCTGTAAACACAGTAGATTTTTAAAATAAACTTTAAAAGATTAAAGCCCGTCTGTGGTTTCCTACGGAGTGTACGCATCAATAGAGTTGACCGTATGCTTCCACCGTCTTCCATGAAGGTTAATTGAATTATCCAGCACACATTATGCACTTAAACTGACAACAGCCCTTTCAGAATTAGAGTTGAGAGCGAGCAAACAAGCAGTTAGAATGTTTGCCCTTCTTCTTGGAATCTGGGGTCCTTTATAAAATTGTAAACAAAAAAGAAAAAGATATATTTTCCATTGATCTTGAGTCTCATTTATATGTAATCACATTATAGTTAATGATCTTATTTATTTAAACTTAGTGATGACAGGATTTATCTCTTTTAAAAAATGACTTAGCAGCTTAATGTAGCTTTTGTCTTCGGTATTCAGTGATCAAGAAAATGCCATGAAGGCTATCTCTAACAGTACGATCAAAATATTTCTGATTGTATATGAAGCACATTCTGCCCTATGATTGCACCAATGTACACAATTATGATTTAATAA